>SSNQ01034588.1:356240-367678 GCA_006942095.1 Nothobranchius kuhntae | reverse complement strand
TAGCTTTCATCCATGCAAATGCTTTATACTTATTGAAATAACATTTTGCAAAAGTAAAATTGTGAATGAGTATCTGAAATTTAGCAGAAAATCCTTTGATTTTTGATATATAGCATGCCTTTGATGAATATTCATGAAGTCAACAGAGTGTGAGAACCTGTGCCCCCCCCCCTACACTCCCATTGCCCACACCTGCTCAACCACTCCAGATAATGATCACAGATCTGTCTTTTGAAGATCTGTAAAGTGCTTTGATACCTACATACACGCATGGCTGCACAATCACACACAAAGGAACACATGTCAAAATGCTATTTTGCAGAATAAGCTAATTTTGTACATTCAGTCAGGCTTATTTTTTGAAAGAACACTGAAAAAGCACAATTACCAAAAATTCAGAACACACACATGCAAACTATTGTATGGCATCTCTAAATAACACACAAACCATTTTTTTGCAAAATATGTAATATAATGGGCAGTCAGAGGTAAAGAAATACAGCTAAATCATTCAGTTTAAATGCTGGGTCAGCCATTGCCCTGCTATATATGGAGAAAGTATGCCATGTAGTGAAAAATGGTAAAAACTGCTTCTTACATTTGTGATGAGACTGTAAACATGGGCACAATCATAATTTTTTAAAATTATGCCAATATTTATGCTAATTCAAAATATATGATTTACATGAAAGTCAATGGCACAAAAAAATGCTTCAATGTGCTTAACTGTACAAAATGATTTCCACGTTTTAATAAAGTAGGTTGAATATTTTTTCAAACTTTTTTTTGTAATTCCTTCCAAAATACACATCCTCCATAAAAATTAGATAAATTGCATTAACACAGCCAAAGTTATTCACAAAAATACACGTGTCAGCACAAAAAAATGCTCTAATGTGAGGTAAGGGTTAAACGGAATAGTTGAACGATCCTTCTACGGAATAGTTTTTGTTGTCCAACTTACAAATCAGCTTTGTTAACATTCAGTGACAAATAAAGTTTGCCGAAACCGCCCCGCCTCTACCCGAGTACACCTGTGCGCTGTTGGACTGGGCTGGAACTACAGTTTATTCAGGAGAGTTTCTCTGGACCCGTTCAGGTTAGTTAGGAAACCTCTGAGCCAATAGAATCGCTTGCTTTTGATTTTTTTAGGGTAGTTTGTTGGGATTTGGCGTCGGATGGATGCAAGCTAAAACAGCCACCAATCAGCTTTGTGTGATGTGAAGATGGATTACACAAAGGGATTGGATTGTTTTTACTATAACATGGATTATGACCATGAATCAACAAAGGTAAGACTGTACGCTTTTCACGTCATGAAATGAGCTGTGGTTTGTTAGCTGCTGTGAATTTTGCAAGAAGAGTGCATAAATATTGTTGGAAAGAGAAGAGCCTGGGCTTTAATTTAAATGGCGGATTCTGTGGATAGGATATTGGATTGTCGCTACTGTGTGTTTTTCTCTAAATGCGTATTTAGTGTCTTTTTACGTCCTTTTGATTTAACAGGTTATCGTTGAATTGGGTGTTGTTGATGGAGAAAACTTGGGTTCTGTTGTTTGGAAGATTAGTTCTTCCCGTTCTGCATGTGTGCAGTTTGTACATTGGTGATTATTAAGCATGTTTTTGGAAGGTCACTGTGATTTATGCGTGGACCCGTTACTGGATTGAGGTTGAGTTTCAATTTACAACTGATGACATCCACAGACAACATCCCCCACACTTTTGAAAAGCTTGCAACGCGCCTGAGTAGAAACCCCAGTTCAGGTTCTCTGTTGGTTCCTGGCATGGCTGGGAAAATGAGGAAGAGGCAAAGGTCCGATAAAATTACCCTCAACGTTCAGATAGAAACAGCCAACTAATTAGCGAACTTTGCAACACAAATGCTTTTAAAGGTATACTCATATTTAACAATGACAGCTTTCCAGCGAGGCTTTAATTCACACCCTTTTCTTTTGCCTATTTCTTCTTGCTCTGTGCCTTATTATTAAAAGTTACGATCTCTTGTAGACACCTTATTAGGAGATTGTCTGTAGATAGACCAGAGAGCAAGAGAGAGCTGAACAGCAAGAAAACGTTGGCTGGAATGAGTTATGATGTGAGTCATTTCTGTTCCTGAGGAGTTCAGACACAGAGGACCTCTTCGTATATTAACCCATATGGAGGAATAATGAAGTGGCGTTTTCCAGAACCCGCTGTGACACAGGCATCGTCATCATGTCTTCTCTGAATCCTCGTCTTAGAAACGTCAGCCTGTTTGTTCCCCTGGAATAGCCTCAAAGCTTGTTGAGTTTTAACGCTTATTGTCTGAATCTGTGTTTTCACAGCATCACAGCGTTGAAGCTGCTGAAAGGCCACAAGCACACACTGTTTTCTGTCAGTGCATCATATTTTTTACAGTAGTATTTCTGTGTTCATCCACTGCGAAGTTGAGGACCCTGACACGGGTGTTGGCTTTTATAGAGGAAAGCGAAAATTGCCACTCAACACACATCCTTCAATAATGGCTTCACCTTGACTCTAGACTGTGCTTAGTTGCCTCAGTACCCAATCATAACACACGTAATGAGTTCTTTTTTTAGTGCAGTACCACCTGGTTTTCTTTTCTTGTGTAAGAAGTATTTATTTAGATAAAGCAGAAAATGTGTGTAGTTTGTAGCCTCAAGGTCACAGTCACTTCTACAGACTTGTTTCAACACAAGGAGTTGGTGGAGGTTACAGTCAGGGCATTGTTCTCTGAGAAAGGTATGTGCATCACAGTTATATAGAATTGTTACCACCCTTTTTATTTGTTTAATTACTAATCCAGCGAAGTAGATGATTAAGTAGAGACTTCTTTTGCCCCAAATGTAACATTTGTAGTCATAAATTTCCAAATGTATGTCTTTATTTATACATTTTAAATCTAGAGATGAAAAATGTCATTATGAGAAAGACTGGTCGCTAAACAATAAACGTTTCTGTAAAAGGCTCACATAGAGATGTAGCTCACGCAGGTGCAGATGAGGTGGTGGTGCGAGGTCAGAGCAGGTGTTGGGTGCTCTGTTATGCATCATCTTGTAACTCCATCCATGTCCGAACATACAGGACCCTTACAGATCCACACACTCTTAATGAGACTTAAAGAAACGGCAAAAGGAGAGANTTGGATTGTTTTTACTATAACATGGATTATGACCATGAATCAACAAAGGTAAGACTGTATTTACGCTTTTCACTAGGGATGGGTACCGAATTCGGTACTTTTTAAGGTACCGACCGAATTCCACAGTACCGACCGAGCACCGATTCACTTCATTTCAAACGGTGCCTCGTTTCGGTACCTGTCCTTCACAACGAGAACTTGCCTAGACAGCTGTGCATGCGCAAGAGCGTTATGTCATCGGTTGCTGCGAGCGAGTTGTAAACAGAGCAGCATGGTAGAAAGAACGAAAGCTAAAGCTTGGGTCCACTTCATTAAATGTGATGGGTAACTGGGTGATGATGAAACCAGCGACAACGATCTAAGTGAGACATCCTCATCTTAATCTGCTCCAGTAGGTAAATATAATGTTTAAGATAACGTTAGCTTGATTTGTTAGCTTCCGTTTCACTAATGGTGCGTTCGCTTTCTCCTCAGAACTCCGAAATTCCGACTAGAAGAATATGAACACGCTCTAAAGTTTGGCTTCACTTTACTAAATGCGACGGGTGATTGGGTGAAGAAGAAACCAGCGACAACAATCTAAGTGTGAGGCATCATCGTTTAAATCTGCTCCAGCATTTAAATAAACTGTTTAAGATAACGTTAGCTTGATATGTTAGCTTCCTATGCCACCATTGTTATCATCTAATGGTGCGTTCGCTTTCTCCTCGGAAATTCTAACTTCCCAGTAGGAAAAATCAAATGAAAAAGGACAGCAAAAGGAATGAAGATACACAGTAAATTTAGTTCACAGTAAAGATGTTTGCTTCAGTTTAATTATCAGCTTATAAACCTACAAGGACGATGTTAAAATACAAACAGTTGTATGTTATTTATCGTGATATTTATCAAATATGGTTATATATTGAGAAAAATATATATGTCATTATAAAAGAGAATTAAAATAATAAACACACAAAAGTATCGGAAATTGGTACCGTTAAGTACCGGTATCGATTACCGGGAATTAGTACCGGATCGATTCAAATGTCAAAGGTACCCATTGCTACTTTTCGCGTCATGAAATGAGCTGTGGTTTGTTAGCTGCTGTGAATTTTGCACGTAGAGTGCATAAATACTGTTGGAAAGAGAAGAGCCTGGGCTTTAATTTAAACGGCGGATTCTGTGGATAGGATATTGGATTGTCGCTACTGTGTTTTTCTCTAAATGCGTATTTAGTGTCTTTTTACGTCCTTTCGATTTAACAGCTTATCGTTGAATTGGGTGTTGTTGATGGAGAAAACTTGGGTTCTGTTGTTTGGAAGATTAGTTCTTCCCGTTCTGCATGTGTGCAGTTTATACATTGGTGAACATTAAGCATGTTTTTGGAAGGACTTTGTTACTGTGAATTATGCGCGGACCCGTTACTGGATTGAGGTTGAGTTTCAATTTACAACTGATGACATCCACAGACAACATCCCCCACACTTTTGAAAAGCTTGCAACGCGCCTGAGTAGAAACCCCAGTTCAGGTTCTCTGTTGGTTCCTGGCATGGCCGGGAAAATGAGGAAGAGGCGAAGGTCCGATAAAATTACCCTCAACGTTCAGATAGAAACAGCCAACTAATTAGCGAACTTTGCAACACAATGAAATGCTTTTAAAGGTATACTCATATTTAACAATGACAGCTTTCCAGCGAGGCTTTAATTCACACCCTTTTCTTTTGCCTATTTCTTCTTGCTCTGTGCCTTATTATTAAAAGTTACAATCTCTTGTAGACACCTTATTAGGAGATTGTCTGTAGATAGACCAGAGAGCAAGAGAGAGCTGAACAGCAAGAAAATGTTGGCTGGAATGAGTTGTGATGTGAGTCATTTCTGTTCCTGAGGAGTTCAGACACCGAGTACCTCTTCGTATATTAACCCATAGGGAGGAATATCGAAGTGGCGTTTTCCAGAACCCGCTGTGACACAGGCATTGTCATCATGTCTTCTCTGAATCCTCGTCTTAGAAACTTCAGCCTGTTTGTTCCCCTGGAATAGCCTCAAAGCTTGTTGAGTTTTAACGCTTATTGTCTGAATCTGTGTTTTCACAGCATCACAGCGTTGAAGCTGCTGATAGGCCACAAGCACACACTGTTTTTTGTCAGTGCATCATATTTTTTACAGTAGTATTTCTGTGTTCATCCACTGCGAAGTTGAGGACCCTGACACGGGTGTTGGCTTTTATAGAGAAAAGCGAAAATTGCCACTCAACACACATCCCTCAATAATGGCTTCACCTTGACTCTAGACTGTGCTTAGTTGCCTCAGTGCCCAATCATAACACACGTAATGAGTTCTTTTTTTAGTGCAGTACCACCTGGTTTTCTTTTCTTGTGTAAGAAGTATTTATTTAGATAAAGCAGAAAATGTGTATAGTTTGTAGCCTCAAGGTCACAGTCACTTCTACAGACTTGTTTCAACACAAGGAGTTGGTGGAGGTTACAGTCAGGGCATTGTTCTCTGAGAAAGGTATGTGCATCACAGTTATATAGAATTGTTACCACCCTTTTTATTTGTTTAATTACTAATCCAGCGAAGTAGATGATTAAGTAGAGACTTCTTTTGCCCCAAATGTAACATTTGTAGTCATAAATTTCCAAATGTATGTCTTTATTTATACATTTTAAATCTAGAGATGAAAAATGTCATTGTGAGAAAGACTGGTCGCTAAACAATAAACGTTTCTGTAAAAGGCTCACATAGAGATGTAGCTCACGCAGGTGCAGATGAGGTGGTGGTGCGAGGTCAGAGCAGGTGTTGGGTGCTCTGTTATGCATCATCTTGTAACTCCATCCATGTCCGAACATACAGGACCCTTACAGATCCACACACTCTTAATGAGACTTAAAGAAACGGCAAAAGGAGAGAGGATGAAATATTCAAAAGACGTCACATCTAATGTGGTTGACGTTAAACTCACACTTGTCTGTGAGACTCCTCTTGTTAAGCAGTATTTCTCTCTCTGGTTCTCTTGACCATCTTGGAGGCAAATGGAAGAGACAGCGAGGGGCATACGAGGTCATGGTTGGTGCTTTTACATGAAGCCTAAGGGAAATGCTTCAGTTAACAACCTGAGCTGGGCTTTCACACGTTTACTTACATAAGGTGGGTCTTTGTGTGTAAAAATGTAGTTACTAAATAATTGGTCGTATAGAGATAAAGAAAGTTTAATCGGGTTTCTAATGAAAGCTCCTAGGTCCGAAAATGACATTTTACTGACTGTTTGCATAGAAAAGATTTGTGTGGTTTCTTGCTAGTTGTAGAAAATTAAAAAAAAATCCCTGATTATATCTAAAGAGGAATTCCATGTTTTATGGACACGTTTTTAAAAAATGCATTTAAAATACAACGTAACCCAATAATGAAATCCTAACTCTAAGCCAACATCAAATACTATCCAGTCCTCAGTTGCTATCCAGTTGCTCAAATATAAGTTCATAGACATCCACATTTTAAGGCTTGTTTATTGAAGAATGCTTCTTTTTTAAATACAATTAGTCATGTGGAGTCTCACAAGCATGCTAAATGTGAAAGTTACAGAAGGCTATGTTGACCTAGCTCCCCGGAAGAGAGTACAGTATATATGCGCTAGTAGAAGCTAACTGTTAGCATTAGCATCCACAACATGGCAGAACACGTTCTAAGATTAAATAATAAATTCAGAGAGCTAACCAATTTCATATTTTTGGATATAAAAAATAAGCAGTTATATAAATCTTGATAGATGGTTTGGATCAGGGCAATTCAATTCCGGTCCTGGAGGGCCGGTATCCAGCACCTCTTAGTGGTTTTCTTTAGTCCAAATCATTTGAGCAGCAGCTCATCAGGCTCTGTAGAAGCCTGTTAATCCTCTCAGGCTCAAAATAAGTTTTGATGAAAGGACGAAAAATTAAGTCCTTCAGGGGTACTACTGAGTTAAAAATGCTCATGAAATATGTCGTCGTCGTCTTCCTCCGCTTATCCGGGTCCGGGTCGCGGGGGCAGCATCCCAACTAGGGAGCTCCAGACCGTCCTCTCCCCAGCCACCTCCACCAGCTCCTCCAGCTGGACCCCAAGGCGTTCCCGGACCAGATTGGAGATGTGACCTCTCCAACGTGTCCTCGGTCGACCCGAGGGCCTCCTGCTGGCGGGACATGCCCGAAACACCTCCCCAAGGAGGCGTCTAGGAGGCATCCTGTCCAGATGCCCAAACCACCTTAACTGACTCCTTTCGATCCAGAGGAGCAGCGGTTCTACTCCGAGTCCCTCACCGAAGGTCTGAGCTCCTCACCCTATCTCTAAGGCTGAGCCCGGCCACCCTACGGAGGAAACTCATTTTGGCTGCTTGTATCCACGATCTTGTTCTTTCGGTCATCACCCAAAGCTCATGACCATAGGTGAGGACTGGGACATAGATCGACCGGTAAATCGAGAGCCTGGCTTTCTGGCTCAGCTCCCTCTTCACCACGACAGATCAGCTCAGCGTCCGCATCACTGCAGACACTGAACCAATCCGCCTGTCGATCTCCCGATCCCTTCTACCCTCTCTCGTGAACGAGACCCCGAGAAACTTAAACTCCTCTACTTGAGGTAGGACCTCTCCCCCGACCCGGAGTTGGCAAGCCAACCTTTCCCGGTTGAGAACCATGGTCTCAGATTTGGAGGTGCTGATCTTCATCCCAGCCGCTTCACACTCGGTCGTCAACCTACCCAGCAAGAGTTGAATGTCAGAGCTGGATGAAGCTCGGAGGACCACATCATCCGCAAAAAGCAGAGATGAGATTCTCCTGCCACCAAACTCGACACACTCCACACCATGGCTGCGCCTAGAAATTCTGTCCATAAAGGTAATGAACAGAACCGGTGACCAAGGGCAGCCCTGGCAGAGTCCAACCCTCACCGGGAACAGGACCGACTTACTACCGGCTATGCGGACCAAACTCACGTTCCTCTGGTAAAGGGACTGAATGGCCCTTAACAGAAAGCCACCCACCCCATACTCCTGGAGCGTCCCCCACAGGGTTCCCCTGGGGACACGGCCATAAACCTTCTCCAAATCCTTAAAACACTTGTGGGTTGGTTGGGCAAACTCCCATGCCCCCTCCATCACCCTTGCAAGGATATACAGCTGGTCCGTAGTTCCACGGCCAGGACGAAAACCACATTGCTCCTCCTCAATCTGAGATTCAACCATCGATCGGACCCTCCTCTCCAGTACCTTGGAGTAGACCTTTCTAGGGAGGCTGAGAAGTGTGATCCCCCTATAGTTGGAACACACCCTCAGGTCACCCTTCTTAAAGATGGGGACCACCACCCCGGTCTGCCACTCCACAGCAACTGCCCCCGATGACCACACAGTGTTGCAGAGAAGTGTCAACCACGACAGCCCTACAACACCCATAGCCTTGAGATACTCAGGACGAATCTCATGCGCCCCCGGAGCTCCGCCGCTGTGTAGTTCTTTGACTACCTCAGCAACTTCTGCCCCTGAGATTGGACAGTCTATCCCCAAGTCTCCCGGCTGTGGTTCCTCCTAGAATGCGCGTAGGTGGGATTGAGGAGCTCCTCAAAGTATTCCTTCCACCGTCCGACTATAGCCCCAGTTGACGTCAGCAGCTCCCCATCCCCATTGTAAACAGTGTGAGCGAGTTGCAACCTTCCTCTCCTGTGGCGCCGGACAGTTTGCCAGAACCTCTTTGGAGCCGATCAATAGTCTTTCTCCATGGCCTCACCAAACTCCTCCCATGCCCGAGATTTTGCCTCAGCAACTGCCACTACTGCAGCCTGCTTAGCTATCTGGTACCTGTCTGCTGTCTCCGGAGACCCACAGACCAGCCACGCCCTGTAGGCCTCCTTCTTCAGCCTGACGGCTCCCTGAACCTCTGGTGTCCACCAGTGGGTACGGGGGTTGCCACCACGACTGGCACCGGCCTCCTTGCGACCACAGCTAGCAACAGCCACCTCAACAATCGCGGAGTGGAACATGGCCCACTCTGAGTCGATGTCCCCCACTGCTCTCGGGACGCGGTCAAAGCTCTACCGGAGGTGGGAGTTGAAGACCGTCTTGACAGGTTCTTCTGCCAGGCGTTCCCAGCAGACCCTCACTATGCGTTTGGGTCTGCCAGGTCTACGCGGCATCTTCCCCTGCCATCTGATCCAACTCACCACCAGGTGGTGATCAGTTGACAGCTCTGCTCCTCTCTTCACTCGGGTGTCCAAAACATACGGCCGCAGGTCAGATGATACGACTACAAAGTCTATCATCGACCTGCGACCTAGGCTGCCCTGGTACCAAGTGTACTGATGGGCATCCTTATGTTCGAACATGGTGTCCTTTATGGCCAAACTGTGGCTTGCACAGAAGTCCAATAAAGAAACACCACTCAAGTTCAGGTCAGGCGGGACGTTCCTCCCAATCACACCCCTCAAGGGCATGCTGTCATTGCCCACGTAAGCATTGAAGTCCCCCAGCAGGACAATGGAGTCCCCTGATGGAGCACTATCTAGCACTCATCCCAGGGACTACATAAAGGGTGGGTACTCTGAACTGATATTTGGCTCATAAGCACAAACAACAGTCAGGACCCATTCCCCAACCCAAAGGTGCAGGGAAGCTACCCTCTCGTCCCCCGGGGTAAACCCCAACACACAGGCAGAGAGCCTTGGGGCTAACAAAAAAGCCAACTCCAGCCCTCCGCCTCTCACCCGGAGCAACTCCAGCAAAGGAGAGTGTCCAATTCCTCTCAAGGACTTGGGTTCCAGAGCCAATGCTATGTGTCGAGGTGAGTCAGACTATATCTAGCCAGTACCGCTCAACCTCTGCCACAAGCTCCTGCCCCTTCCCCACCAGCGAGGTGACATTCCATGTCCCAAAAACCAGTTTCCTTGTCCGGGGATTGGACCGCCAAGGCTCCCGTCTCGGTCTGCCACCCGATCCACACTGCACCGGACCCTTCATGTTCATCCTGCGGGTGGTGGGTCCACAGTTGGATGAGCCGATGTATCTGGGCCTGGCTGGGCCCCATGGGCGAAAGCCCGGCCACCAGGTGCTCGCTCACGGGCCCCAACCCCAGGCCTGGCTCCAGGGTAGGACCCCGGTAACCCTCCGGGTCGGGTACTCCGACTCTGAATGTACATCCATGAAAGATCCTCTGAACTGTTCTTTGTCTCACCCTTCACTTAAGACCAATTTGTCATGGGAGACCCTACCAGGGGCACAAAGTCCCCCAAACAACATAGCTCCTAGGATCATTAGGGCACTCAAATTCCTCCACCACAATATGTGGAGTAATCAGGTAGGTAGGTTTTAACTGTTGCAAATCTGCAACGCCTGCTTCCAGAGGGTTAATCACCCGGTGATTGAAATCAGGTGCATTGAAATTAGGTGCGTTGAAGCAGGGTTAAAACTAAAACGTGGGTACCGGCCCTTGAGGCCCAGACTTGAATAGCCCTGGTTTAGAGATTAAAAGAGTGTATGAAAACAAGTTACTGGGTATTATTATAACAAGATGAGTTGGAAATCACGTTAAACATGAAGGACTGGAGTTTTAGCAGCAGACACTATGAGGGCCAGATGCTCTTCTAAAATAAAGTTCAAGTATTATAATATCTTAATTTTTTCATATTTAAAATAGCTTTGTTTTCCATTCAAACTGTTTTGATTGTAGTTTCAGTTGTTTGTAGAACGTAAACAATTTGTGTGTGTGTGTGCGTGCGTGCGTGCGTGTGTGTGTGTGTGTGTAACTGCATTGTGTATACAAATGAATGGAAGTATGGATGTGTGTTTGTATGTGTATGTTTCCATAAACAGATACAGATGGGTTTCTATATTCTTGTCTGTACACAGTCATGAGCAAACATGTATTCATTGCAACTTTTTGCACCTCTGTGAACTCATGCTGTCTGTTCCCAGGATAGCTGCACAGAAGGAAGCTGTTTACTTTGACTTTTATTCTGGACAAAGAGGGTGGGATCTAATGTGGGCTTGCAATTATATAACTCTGATCCACTCCAATTAAAATAGGCAGCACTTACATTTGTTGAAGAATAGACTTTAAGATTTTTATTTGCCTTTTTAAAAGCATTCTCATTTTCTTTTTCTTCTTGAAACTTTTTTCTGCAATGTTCAGCACAGTCCTTAGGAACAACGTGTCAGCTTACCCTTCTAGTCATATTACCCGAGCACTCACATTTGAGTTCTTTTGCCCTTTGGAAAGAAACAAGGGGAAAAAGCATGTGAACATTAAGGTACATTACAAAAAATAGGATTTTCTAAACTTTTCCTATTAGACTT
>SSNQ01034588.1:316244-328749 GCA_006942095.1 Nothobranchius kuhntae | reverse complement strand
GGTAGTGCACATGACCGAAGATGTCCCTCTTTTTGCTCCTCACTCTCTCCCTCACAGCCTACATCTTCCTCCTCACTCTCAGGGTGGACAGCCTCTGACCTCTCTGGTTCCTCTCCAACCATCTCCTCCTTCTCTCTTTCATCCTGCTTCTCAGCTCCCTCCTGACTTTCATCCTTTCTCTGTCTATGCTGTTCTTTACTAACAGCGGTAAAAAAGGACAAAATGTCCCTTTTTTTCTTTGCTGCTGATGCTTCCAGTCAGTGCTGCGAGAAAGTCATAGATAAATGAATACTGTGATCTAATCTCAACGTGTCTAAGGCTTAAAATGCAGCAGCTTCATTTTTATTTTACAGTTAATGTTACAAAGGAAAAACAAATCAGTATTAACTGTGGATAGACTCAGTTAGGAACTTAAAAGTAAATGACCGAAACGCGCGACTACGATCAAAACACTGATGTCAGGAAAATAAACTGTACTGCTTACCTTCGTCTCTTAGCGTCTTTTCCGCTTAGAGTCCTCAAGAACTTCTTCGGGTCCTATTTAAACTATTTTTAATCCTTCATTCAAAAATCCACCGCGTAAAGTTCTGTCCACAGAGCGTGCTGCGCTTTAAAGGCTCCGTGTGAAACGCTGCAGCGCATTAGTTCCCGTTTCCGAGGCAGCGCGCGCGGGAGGGGGTGGGGGGGTGGGGGGGGGAGTCCGATCTCTTCAGCACAGGGGCCATAACAGGGGCCACGGCCGGTTCTACAGGGGCCCAGGCCCCTGTGGGCCCCCGTTTAAAACCGCCATTGGTCAGGCGGGGATTGGAGAAATCATGGGTGGGTAAGGGCAAAACATTTAAATCAGTCTGGTTTCACATGAGCTAATCAGTGGCTGTTGGTGAAATCAGCTCATATCTAATAGTAACAATAAACTATTTAAACTGAATCAAAAATGACTATTTAAACATGCATCAGAAGAGAGGAACTATATAAGTCAATGTTAAGGGTTTTCTCTTTATTTCACCTTTTTTAAATGTTCTTTTTAAGTCTTTATGCCTTAAATGTAAGTCTCAGGAGTTTCTCTTTCTCCTTCTCCCTTTGGGCTCTGTGGTATGCGGCCTGATGTTTATCTTTAGGGGGTTTGGTCCGCATAGCCGGTAGTAAGTCGGACCTGTTCCCAGTGAGGGTTGGACTCCGCCAGGGCTGCCCTTTGTCACCGGTTCTGTTCATCACTTTTATGGACAGAATTTCTAGACGCAGCCGTGGTGTGGAGTGTGTCGAGTTTGGTGGCAGGAGAATCTCGTCTCTGCTTTTTGCGGATGATGTGGTCCTCCTAGCTTCATCTAGCTCTGACCTTCAGCTCTTGCTGGGTAGGTTCGCGGCCGAATGTGAAGCGGCTGGGATGAGGATCAGCACCTCCAAATCTGAGACCATGGTTCTCGACCGGAAAAGGGTGGCTTGCCACCTCCGGGTCGGGGGAGAGGTCCTACCTCAAGTGGAGGAGTTTAAGTATCTCGGGGTCTTGTTCACGAGTGAGGGTAGGAGGGATCGGGAGATCGACAGGCGGATTGGTTCGGCGTCTGCAGTGATGCGGACGCTGAGCCGATCTGTCGTGGGGAAGAGGGAGCTGAGCCAGAAAGCCAGGCTCTCAATTTACCGGTCGATCTACGTCCCAATCCTCACCTATGGTCATGAGCTTTGGGTAATGACCGAAAGAACGAGATCGCGGATACAAGCGGCCGAAATGAGTTTCCTCCGTAGGGTGGCCGGGCTCAGCCTTAGAGATAGGGTGAGGAGCTCGGACATTCGGGAGGGACTCGGAGTAGAACCGCTGCTCCTCCGGATCGAAAGGAGCCAGTTGAGGTGGTTTGGGCATCTGGTCAGGATGCCTCCTGGACGCCTCCCCGGGGAGGTGTTTCGGGCATGTCCTGCCGGCAGAAGGCCCCCGGGTCGACCCAGGACACGTTGGAGAGGTTACATCTCCAATCTGGTCCGGGAACGCCTTGGGGTCCTGCCGGAGGAGCTGGTGGACAAGGCCGGGGAGAGGACGGCCTGGAGCTCCCTAGTTGGGATGCTGCCCCCGCGACCCGGACCCGGATAAGCGGAGGAAGACGACGACGACGACGGGTTGGGAGATCGTGTCCGGCGACTTGTATCCATGGTTGCTGAGGTTTTGGCTGTCAGTTAAGAGTCAGCAGTGTTGTTGAGACTTCTGTTTTGTAGGTCCCACCTTAGGTAGAAGTCACGTTGTTTTGGGTCAGTTTTAGCTCAGAAGCAATGTTGTTATTGGTTAGTGTAGGCTATGATGAATAGGTCTTTGTCTTCATTTTGTCTCTCTAAATCAGGGGTGTCCAAACTTTTTGCAAAGAGGGCCAGATTTGGTAAGGTGAAAATGTGTGGGGGCCGACCATTCAGCCTGACATTCTTTGACCCATTAACATTAAATACAAATGAACTTTTTTTGGATTTTTTTTTATTGCAAATGGTATACTTTTACTTTTACATTTTTTTTCCTTTAAGTTTTTACCGAAATCACAAACCACAAAAAATGAAGAAAATTATCAAGAATATCTAAGTTAATGTGAAACATGACATATTATTCACTATTATATGCTCACTGTAAACAAAATTCAAAACAGTGATCACATCATATTTAAACTGTGATTTTGACCATCACAAAAAAATTAATTAACCGAGATTTAAGAATGTATTCAACTCAAGAGGACTTAAATATCTTGCCTGCACTAATGTGAAGGGTGATACTGGGATCTTGACTGCAGTATGTAGTCCAGGTCTGGCTCAAGAGCAGTGGTTTTGATGCGTAAGACGTCACGCAGGTGAGAGTCACTCAGTCTCGTCCTCATGCGGCTCTTGTTAATGTTCATAACGGAGAATGTCTTCTCACGCATGTATGTGGAGCCAAACAAGCTCAGCATTTTCTTAGCAAATGTCCGAACTGCTTGGAACCTACCTTCATCCAGTTGGTGGTAGAAGTTGACAAGAGGTTGCTGTTGGTGCCGACTGTGATGCTCAGCGTCACACTGCAGCTCAATGAGCTCCAGCTGCAGGTGGTCTGGAGCGTCATCAGGGTCCACGGAGAAAGGAGAGGAAAAAAGTGCGATCTCCTTTTCAATAACTGCAAAGTCCCGAAAGCGCTGTTGAAATTCCTCAACCAGAGATGAGATGTCTGCTGCATACTTTGACATTTGCGCACTGATATTGTTCTGTGGGAAACTGGTCATAATTTCCTGCAGCGATGAGAAATGTGCGGTATTGGGCTGCGCCTGTGACAGGTGCCTTTGGAAAAGTAGCAGCTTGGTCTGAAAGGCTTTGATGTGCGAATACAGTTGGCTTACCACTGCATTTTGCCCTTGAAGGCTTGTGTTCAGCGCATTCAGATGTCTCATTATGTCAACTAAAAATCCCAAATCAGCCAGCCACACAGGATCATTTGTCATGGGTTGTCCCTTTTTTGTCAAGAATTGTCCATTTTCCTCCCTGAGAGAGAAGAAGCTCTGCAGTGCAAACCCCCGACTGAGCCATCTTACGTCGTTGTGATACAAAACATCTTCGTATTCAGCCTGGATGTCGAGGAGAAACTGTTGAAACTGACGGTGGCACAGCACTTTGGAGCGAATATAATTAATAGCCTTCATCACGGGTTTCATAACATTAGCACACTTCATATATTTGGCACAGAGAACTTCTTGAAGAATAAAACAGTGGAGTTTAATAGCGCTGCCTCCTTCTTCGCTGACTTTGTTACACACAAGGGTTGATAATCCACTCCGCTCGCCAGCCATGGCAGGTGCGCCGTCCGAAATAATCCCGGTGATTTTATTCCACTGTAGTTTCAATTCATCTACGGTGGAACAAAGAGAAACAAATAAATCTGTTCCTCTTGTTTGGCCCTTCAGACTCTGGAGGTCCAGAAGCTCTTCACTCACATTCATGTCATTGTCCACTCCTCTCAGAAAGATCAGTAACTGAGCGGTGTCGGATGCATCCGTGCTTTCATTGCAGGCTAACGAGAAAAAGTCAAACTCAGTTCCTTTTGCCTCTAACTGTCTCTTAATATCTGATGAAACGTCTTCAATTCTCCGTACCACAGTGTTACGAGCCAGGCAAATATTGGCAAACTCTTGCTTCTTGGAGGGACAAACTTTCTTAACAATTGTCATCACACAGTCTTTAATAAATTCACCCTCAGTGAAGGGTTTGCAGTGCTTTGCAATCAGCGTTGCCACCTCATAGCTTGCCTTTGTGGCATTTTCATTTGACTCATGGGCTCTTGTGAAAAAGCGCTGCTGTGCCGTTAAAACAGCTTCCAGTTGCTTCACTTTTTCACCGCGTTTGTTCCCAGTTAGCTTGTCGTAGCTAGCATGTTTCGTCTGGTAGTGCCTCTTGATGTTGAATTCCTTGAAAACAGCCACAGTCTCTTGGCAAATTAGGCAGACACAGTTGTTTCGTATTTCAGTGAAAAAATAATCCAATTTCCACCTGTCCTGGAAGCGACGGGCCTCGCAGTCAACTTTCCGTTTTTTGTTTACAGTCGCCATGTTAGAGATGGACGGGGCTGAAACGATCACGCAACGCCAAGGGCAAGGCAGCCAGGGTGCGGCCACAGGGCTACTGCCATCTTCTGGTGAAAAGTAAAATAGCTTTTTTGTACACATGTATTTTATACTGTGGTCAACAGTGTGGCGGGCCGCATATTATTGAATTTATGATAGAGGCCGCGGGCCGGTAAAAAATTGACCACGGGCCGCAATTGGCACGGGGGCCGGACTTTGGACATGTCTGCTCTAAATAAAAGTGCTTTAGTGAGAGCGGATTGCAGAGTTTTGGGAGGCGATGCTCTGATCACGCTTCCTGCTCTCCGCTGCAGCACATAAAATCAACCAGTCTTCTCTGGTGTGGATTCTTTTGGTTAAAATATACCGAACAGTCAACAAAAGTCAATGCAATAAAAACTAAACAAAAAGGGAGGTGGGACCTACATTTACACTACAGCCAGCCACTAGGGGGCGCTTCTATCACTTTGACAAAAAAAAAACTGATTCAGTATTAGTTTTCTATTGCCTCCTACCTACATTTATGATTTAAAACAATACAATTCAAATTAGGCTGACACTTTCATCTTATCTGCCCTAACAATATGTAAATCTGATATGGAGGCGTGTAACTTTTATATTTATACAGGATGTTAGCAAGTGTTCATTTTTGTTACATTTAAATTATTTAAATGATCCTTTTACACACACTTTTAGTGTGAGACAGTGCAATTTAGATTGTCGTAAAGGATTTCATGAATAAAAAAGTAAATATTACACTGGAATTGTAATTAAAACTATTCTGATAATGACAGGGAAACACACATTTGTTATACTTAAATACTATGATTACAGTAGGGCAATGATAATGGAAGGACTGTGTTGGAGTTTCTTTTTTCCCATCTACAGGTTTGACACGCTGATCTAACATGACTGTTCAGGCAGGAAGAAATTTTGCTTTTAATTAAAAAAAAAATCAAAATGGACCGGACTGGATGGACTGTCCAATTTCTGGGGCAGAAGTTGCTGAGGTAGTCAAACAACTACACAGCGGCGGAGCCCCGGGGATGGATGAGATTCATCCTGGGTATTTCAAGGCTTTGGATGTGGTAGGGCTGTCGTGGTTGACACATCTCTGCAAAATTGCGTGGTCATCGGGGACAGTTCCTGTGGAGTGGCAAACCGGGGTGGTGGTCCCCATCTTTAAGAAGGGTGACCGGAGGGTGTGTTCAAACTATAGGGGTATCACACTCCTCAGCCTCCCTGGAAAGGTCTACTCCAAGGTACTGGAGAGGAGGGTCCGATCGATGGTTGAATCTCAGATTGAGGAGCAATGTGGTTTTCATCCTGGCCGTGGAACTACGGACCAGCTCTATACCCTTGCAAGGGTGATGGAGGGGGCATGGGCGTTTGCCCAACCAATCCACATGTGTTTTGTGGATCTGGAGAAGGCTTATGACCGTGTCCCCAGGGGTACCCTGTGGGGGACGATCCAAGAGTATGGGGTGGGTGGCCTTTTGTTAAGGGCCATTCAGTCCCTTTACCAGAGGAGCGTGAGTTTTGTCCATATAGCCGATAGTAAGTCGGACCTGTTCTCAGTGAGTCTTGGACTCTGCCAGGGCTGCCCTTTGTCACCGGTTCTGTTCATAACTTGGCATTTCCTGAACATGTTTGATTAGGCCCTCTTTCACAGTGAATTTCTTTCACAGTTTTCATTGGTTCACTCTATCCCTTGTTTTACCCATCTGTCCTGTACTAGAATGTTTCACCATTTTTTGTAATTTGTATTCAGTAATTTAATTTGCTTTTATTTTTGAATTGCTTTTATTTTTGATTTATTCACTATATTTGTACTTCTACTTTACCATGTTCAGCGCCTTGGGCTTCCTGACAGGGTTGCAGAAGGCGCTTTATAAATAAAGCTTTGATTGATTGATTGATTGATTGATTGATTGATTGATTGATTGATAACCTTTATGGACATAATTTCTAGGCGCAGCCATGGTGTGGAGTGTGTCGAGTTTGGTGGCAGGAGAATCTCGTCTCTGCTTCTTGCGGATGATGTGGTCCTCCTAGCTTCATCCAGCTCTGACCTTCATCTCTTGCTGGGTAGGTTCACAGCCGAGTGTGAAGCAGCTGGGATGAGGATCAGCACCTCCAAATCTGAGACCATGGTTCTCGACCGGGAAAGGGTGGCTTGCCAACTCCCGGTCGGGAGAGAGGTAATAGCCTCAAGTGGAGTAGTTTAAGTATCTCGGGGTCTTGTTCACGAGTGAGGGTAGTAGGGGTCGGGAGATCGACAGGCGGATTGGTTCAGCGTCTGCAGTGATGCAGATGCTGAGCCGATCTGTCGTGGTGAAGAGGGAGCTGAGCCAGAAAGCCAGGCTCTCGATTTACCGGTCGATCTACGTCCCAATCCTCACCTATGGTTATGAGCTTTGGGTAATGACCGAAAGAACGAGATCGCGAATACAAGCGGCCAAAATGAGTTTCCTCCATTGGGTGGCCGGGCTCAGCCTTAGAGATAGGGTGAGGAGCTCGGACATTCAGGAGGGACTCTGAGGAGAACCGCTGCTCCTCCGGATCGAAAGGAGTCAGTTGAGGTGGTTTGGGCATCTGGTCAGGATGCCTCCTGGACGCCTCCCTGGGGAGGTGTTTCGGGCATGTCCTGCCGGCAGGAGGTCCCCAAGTTGACCCAGGACATGTTGGAGAGGTTGCATCTCCAATCTGGTCCGGGAACGCCTTGGGGTCCTGCCAGAGGAGCTGGTGGAGGTGGCTGGGGAAAGGACAGTCTGGAGCTCCCTAGTTGGGATGCTGCCCCCGCGACCCGGATAAGCGGAGGAAGATGATGACGATGACGAAAATCAAAATTAAGGAAAAACGTGTTAAGAAAACCTGCTCATCCACAGAACACAATGTCCCATTCCAGAACAAAAACACACAAAGCAGATGGTTTGTATCATATTCTTAGTAAACCATCCTGCAATACTGAAGATATAAAAAAGCTGAAATGTTTAATTTTGACTACAGTTGTGTTAAAAACATTTCTCATTAGTTTCTAAAAATGTTTCAAAGGTAAAGGATGTCTTTCATGTAGTGTGTAAGAACACAGCCCGTCAGAGAAAACATCGTTGAGCCTGCATTGGAATGGAGCCAACATTTCTGAGCCATTTGGTGATGAACTCAGCAGATACAGTGAAGATTGCATTGTTGAATATTCAACCAGTAGCACAGACACAACAGCAAGTCCATCCTTAAGATATCCTTTAGTTTCTGAACAGTTATTGGATAACTCACAAATACGAACTGCTGACTCATTGCTTACTTGGATTCATTCAATATCGCCTCAATCTTTTAGGGCCTTGGAATAAAATAAGTATATCATCTGTCTGACCTGAGAGTACATATAAATCATTCACGTGAGATGCTGTTTGGAGTAACATCTGTGTAGCAGCCACATGGACAGGCTGCCTCTGGCACAAGTCCACCAGTCAATAGTAACTCTGCCCTGAGGTCTAAATCATTGTTTACTAAAAGACCTTCATCTGTGGTGATGGTAAATAGACAGATGGGCTCAAGGGGATTTTCCTGACACTGTAAAAAGTGTTTCTGTGTGAAAGATGAATAATTACCACCATACCTGTTAGCACCCCAGGCTAAAAGCCTGTTCAAGAGTGACCAAAGAGGATTGCTGCAAAGTTAAGATGGCTCTGATTTCATTACATTTTATTTGTATCTCTGATGTGCTTCACATGATGTGCTTTTTTACAACTCGTTAACACTGAATACAGAACTGTTGCAGATGGACTTCCATTCACACCGACTGGTTTCTGGGCTGATATCTGCTCTCACCATGATTAGACATTTGACATGAAATGCATAAAGCTGTTGTCAAAGTAACATGAACTATCTTACCATCACGATTCAAGCCATCCAATTTACACCAGACCATACCTAGAACTCCACTTCCTAGCATTCCCTGTGCCGGTATTCCTCTCTCCACATCATCATGCTCACCCTATATCAGGAAGTCCGCCACAACAATCATGGCTCAGTCATCATTTTCTACCCAGGGCCTTGGCATCCCCATTTAATGTCAGAGAGAGTAGTGTCTCACTCTGTAGCGTGTTTTAACTTCAAACTTAGCTTTTACTTTTCCAGTGCATTGGCTCCATAGGTCACGTTGAGCTACCGGAGCTCCTGCGCTCAGCTTCCTGCTCTAGCTTCCTGGCCGTCGCAGCTCAGATTCACGCTGAACGTCATAGCTTTCAACTGTAACTGTTACTGCAGTTTCCAGATTCACGCCGGACGACCCAGAGCTTCCACGCTCATCTCAACCAGCTGCATGTTAACTGTAAGCCCATTCTTTTCACTTTCTGGAACACTGCCATGCTTTCCCTTCGAGGCTCGTGCCGGCGTTCCTAGTTTAACTGTGTGTCAGACGTCTCCCATCGCGATCACTCCCAAGTTTGGGTCTTGTCACACGCTACAGGTCTCCTCACTGCTCACCATGAGCCTGACACTTAGGTCGGGGGGTGGGTGGTTGGACATAACACGTTTATTACAAAATATACCAAATGAGCCTCACTGAATGACGTCTCACTTCCTGTATGGCACATAACTTCTTTAACTTCATGACATTGCACATGCGGCATCTGGAAACATTTTGATGCACCAGATTCAGATTCACACCACACCTCAGCTAGTATGAACAGTGTTGGGAAAGTTCGTTTTAAAAACAAACTAGTTCATTTTTTAGTTCATCATTAATTTTGTTTTTTTAACTAAGTTCACTGTTCCAAACACAAACTAGTTCATGGTTCTTTTTTTCTATACATAAATATTTGGAATGGACAATATATGGGTAATAATATCTGTATCGACCGATGTTAGACATTTTTAACATATCGGTATCGGTTCGATAAATAAAACCAGGCTGATATTAACAACCAGTATTTTTTCCATCTCATCCCCATTTGTTTGCCTGTTTCAGAGGGTGAGGGGTGGTGATGTGTAATTGTTTATTCAAGTGAACAGTGAATGTAATCATCTCAGAACCGTAAATGTGTGTGTGTGTGTGTACATAATAATGTAAATTCCGCTTTAATAATTTTCATTCTATACAAGATCTGCTGATTTTAGAAACATTAATGTCAGTTTATTGGTATCGGCAATAGTCGGTTATCGACGATAACAGTGATCTCAATAGCGGTATCGATTAAGTAAAAACAAAACCAGCGGGTTTAATCAGACTCGTAAACTTTCTTGTTTTTGGTGGGGACCCCCTGTATTTTACCGCTCCCTCCTGCAGTCTTCCCCTATTAAAATTTCTCTGTCTCTGCCAGCTGCAGTAAATGTAGTCTCCAAATAATAAGAGGTGCATTTATCTGTGTATCTCCTTCGATCCGCATTAGTGATATTTTCAGCACCAGAATAGTGAAGCAAAGAAACAGATTCCTGAGTTTGTTAGTAATTTTATTTATTAGGTGCATCTAACCTGTCCCCCCGCCCCCCAGCTGGCCCCACCGCCACAGCTGGAAAAATTCCTAGGGGAAACACTGAACACTGTATGTCCTCATAAGAGACTGACCTGAGAATCTGTGCCTGTGTCTGACAGGCTCTGGCTGCCTGTGCTCAAGTGACTGGACTTTGCCTAATGAAACCATTTAGAAACAATTTCATAGTTATTTCATTTCTTTCTTATAGATGTCTTTATCAAAATGCAAGTTTCTACTTACTTGACATTCTGGAGCATTAAAAAACGACCTGATGTCTGCCGTTTTTTGTTTCTCTTCCATTTAGACTGACCTGGTCTGCTGACAGTTGGACAGCAACACACACACAGGTGGGATATTGTCATTAGAATGAAGCTGGAGGATATTGATCAACAATAATATCTTGCCAATTTTGTACATCTCCATAAACATCCTTTATTTTTGTTTTCATTTCAATAACAAGACTGTGGCCTAAAATGGAATAAGCAATTCAGAATAAAGATTTTAAAGTAGATCGTTAATAATTGAAGCAACATGTCCTGAAATGACACGGCTATTAGCTGACCAACAGCTACACATGTGGACGGATGCAAAGCATTAATTTTAAGTACTAAAACATATCTAACTTTTTCACAACAAAGAGAGAGAACATAAATGTCAAATTTAAATGTTATTAAATCACATAACATGAAAGCTACTAAAATCCAAATACCGTAAATCCTCTAATACAGGCCGGTATTCAATTAAAGGCCGGGTCTCCAATTTTGGCCGGTGTCGGAGTCGGCGGAGGTGAATAATGGCCGGTCTCTTATTGTGGCCGGGTGGAATGTGGTAACAAGCAAGTACGGGGGCGATTCTGTCATTGTCTCACTTTTGATTTGCCAGTGATAGACCGCGAGGGTAACTTTAACCGTGCAGAGATGAAGAGGAGGCAAAAATTTGATATCAAGTTCAAAGAGAACGTGCTGATTATGCTGCAGAACACTGGGGAGCAATAGGGGTTGTATGAACTAGTCAACGTCACTATAGTGACTTTTTATGCCTGTCGTCGACTAGTCACTGTCACGTGATAATGACCGGCAAGATGCAGCCCTCGGAAAAGACAGCAGCCTGCTGTCAGCAGGTGACAAGCCCCTGCGCTCGGGGGGGCAATGCGCTCTGCCAGAGCGTCGGTACTGACACGCGATCGTTCATGTTGGTTCATTTCCTTTGATGTTTTTTGTCTTTTATTTGCGCCTGATGTGTTTCGCTGCTGTGGAGCGGGGCACATCACCTTGTCCTCCGACGCACCGATCACTGATGCGGCCGGCAAGCAGCAAGCACTCTGCTGTTTTTGCGGTCGGTAGATCTTTTAGAACTGCAGTTCAAAGGTAACTCATAAGGTGAATATATATGGACCCAGGTAGCAGTTTTTCTTTAGGATTGAGAGGAGATGCAGGAAGATAATAAACAGGCAGGACAGAAAAATAGTCAAATAAAAACAAGTTAGTTTTTGTACCTGCTGGTTGCAACAAACAGACACCATTGAAGGTAATCAGAAGTGAGGAACAGAAAATGAAATAATTATTTTAATGTTTAGAGCAGCAGGAACTCTGAGGGGCTGCAGGCGCATCAGTGAGTTTTTGGCCGCTGCGCAGGGGGAGATGGCTGAAGCAGAAACTACCGTTGTTAAAAGAAATGTGTTTAACTTTGAAAATGTGGGCACAATTTTAATTGTCAAAAACTCCAACGAACCATTAGTTCATTTTGCTCAAATAGAAATAGAGGCCTGCCTCTAATACTGGCCCTCCTTCCAATAAAGGCCTGGAGCTTGATGAGCTTGAGTCAAATACAGGCCCGGGCCTGTATTAGAGGATTTACGGTAGTTCCAAATTGATTTTAATATATTTGAAATTTTCCTTCTAAATATGGCTAGAAAAAATAACAAACTTCAAATCAGCTTTCACAAGTCAAGTATCAAAATGACTGAAATCTCTTTAATAAATCATAGAAATGTTTGTAGACTATTAGAGAATAACTGTAATATTTAAGAACTTCATCTAAGTCCTACTGAACGAAAAGATACACAAAATCTAAAAATATATTCTCGAAATATTTGTTTCATTTTAATAATAAAAATTAAATACATTTACTTTACAAATACACTAAACATATACATACTCTATAGTTTATCTTTCAATTTAATTGATCTGTCACTTTTCTCAGTTTTCATAGTGTTTTTGGGTCTGTGTGGCTAACGGGATATTTGGCTCTGTTTTACACTGAGAGCTTTGAACAACGTGCCTCCACCACACATTTGCTGCAACCAGTTCACCCCTAAGCTGCACGGTGCACCTGCACTTTGACATATTGCAAATAACTGCAGAGCCTGGGGAAGACGTGATAAGAGCGGTTAAACTCTGTGGTTTTCCATACATCGGACCAGTTAGTTTTGATTCCATGGACGTAATTTTCACTTTAGAAGTGGAAGGGACG
>SSNQ01034588.1:291298-308476 GCA_006942095.1 Nothobranchius kuhntae | reverse complement strand
TTTTTTTTAATGATAATTCAAACAAGCATTTATTCTAAGCATTATTATTAGCTTTATATTTTAATATTTTAGACAAAAGAAGCAGACCGGTGCTCCATATGGCATGCGCCATCTTAAAATACAGTGACCTTTTAGGGACATACAACATATTAAGCTTCGCATTTGATGTTTGCGTTTTTAAATGATGTAACCTCAAAGAAACAGCAGGGGGCAGAAGTGCGCCTCGTAAGCATGCAGTCTGACAAAGTAACTAAGAAGAAGAAGAAACTAGCCACACCGTACTTCTAGCGATGGAGGATCACACATATTCTACAAGCAAACTTGAGAAACGGGATAGTTTGTCTCATCCAAGTAAAAGAAAAAGGATTTTGAAAAGTGAACAAGACCGGCGTCATGAGAACGCCGATCTTCTAGACTTTATTGCAGCTCTGCCTCTTCCTCTTGTGCGTGGGACGTTGCGGCTGGTTTGAGCAAATTCGGCTCCTTCATCTTGGGATGCTTGCCCTGCTTCTGTCGCATGTCTAACACCTCTGCCTCTCTGTGCGCTGGCACACGTCTGTCCTCTCCCTCTTCCTCTCCCTCTTCCTTGCCCTCTTCCTCTGTCTGTCTCCACTGATGAACCATCGGATGATATGACTCTGTTTACGGAGAGAAAACAATTACAGACTACACTACCTTGTATATTTCCAAAATGGCAAATAGAAATATAACATTTCTCAAATAAAATGAACAAAATATTGTCATTTTTTGTAGTCAGAAGTCATCACTAACTAGCTGCCGTTTGCTATTAGCAAACATAACTGACATAAAAAAGTTTTTCTTATTCAAAACCTATTTAGATTAAATTAATAAAATAAGTTAGATGAAAACAACTAACCTGTTCGCTGACTTGAAAGCTGGAATTAGATGATGACATGCTGCCGTTTACAGCAACACGATTTTGTATTGTATTTGTTATATTTGTTAATAAAGTTTTAAATAATGATAAAAAAAACCTTTTTGATCCTCGGGGGCTCCAATAGCTGCAATACTTACTCTAAACTGCGTGGTGCTAAAGAGTCGGATCTTTTTACTATGATTTCTGTGAATTTCACACACGGGGCCTTTAAGCAAGCTTGATAAATGAGGCCCCAGTACTGTGGAAAAAATGTCTGTAAACTCATCTGTTCTGCTAGCCTAGTGAACTAGACCAAATTCTTGCTTTGCAAAGAAGGCTTGCCAGGCTACTGTTCTGCAGTGTGTGAACTCCATTTCTCTGAACAGATGCCATTCAGGAAGCTATCTACAACCTACAATGGGTAAGAGAGTAACTGTTTATAACTTACACAGAAACACTCTCCAGAATTGCTGAAATGTCAATTTATACGTTCTTCTCCAACAAAATAATTAAATCCCTTCTCTGTGGAGCGTTTCTATCTCTGATCAATAATACATGAATAACCGCTTTTTGATGTGCCAGCTTTACTGGTGGGGTTGAAAATTCCACTTTTTTCATGTAAAAACTTGTAAAAGTTTGGACTGAATCCTGAGGTAAGAAAGCGGTTTTCTGAGCAGCTTTGATTAGTTTCCAGATCCATCAGTCCAGCCTTTTGGTCTAACTGTTGCTGCCTCCATCACATGTGTGGTCCACCTGAGGCCACAGCCTCTTATTCAAGAAAAAAAAAAAGAACATCTGCAGCAGAATAAAGTAACTGACTGTCGGCCTGCGAGTAAATAGGTTGCAAGCATCAAAAAGACCTAAGTGACAAAAAGTAGAAGACCTAAGCTACATAGATGTGGGATAAATAATTTGCCATTAGAACAGATTGGTGAAAATAATACAATTGGGATATTGTGCACTGAGGCTTTGGAAAGCTCTTTTCATTCTTCTCAGAAGAATTAAACATGACTAATTTATAATAGTGTGTTCACAGTTCTTTTTAGTCCATTGTGCAGAATTGGAAAAAGCCATAGAAAAGTATAGGATTTATTAACTAAAAGCAGAGAACATGGTCCTGCTTATGAACTGAAAGGATGCATCCATTGGTCCTGACTACAACTT
Organism: Nothobranchius kuhntae; assembly: GCA_006942095.1. Classification (NCBI taxonomy): domain Eukaryota; kingdom Metazoa; phylum Chordata; class Actinopteri; order Cyprinodontiformes; family Nothobranchiidae; genus Nothobranchius; species Nothobranchius kuhntae. The sequence goes on along the minus strand of SSNQ01034588.1, from coordinate 306,435 downwards.
TGACTAATTAACGTATTCTACAGTAGCTAAAGAAAGATTGTGATGTAATGTCACAATGCATTTTGGGATGTAAACCTAGACAAGCAGGCATGTATTTTGCATGGGTGCTATAAGTATGAGTAGCTCCGCTCATCTCAAAGTTGTATTTTCGTCTCCTAAATATGTTCAAACAGGAAGGAACTGAGCATCGCTGTTGGGGGTGGTGCTAATCAAACTCTTCATACCATCGACATAAATATTGAACAATGGGTTTCCATAGACTCCTATAACACGTTTTTGAAGAAAAATGGGAGGTGGCCACCACCGCCATTTTGACCGTGTCACAGGTTCCGTCAAGCCCAGATAATTCCACAAAAGGGAAGAGAGGTGGAGCTGAGGGTGGGGCTGTAAGGCTGGGATCAACTAATGACACCCGGTCGAACTAGCTACAAGCTAACCTGAAGCTAACTCAAAGCTAACGTGGAGGTGGGAGCTAAGCTAACGGAGGTAGCAACCTAGCTACAACCAGAGTTAACTGTGTACAACACCAGAGCTTCTGAGTCAGAGATATGCTGGGCTGACCGCTGGGTAAAACCAGGTGGAACACAGAGGTCTCCCGACAGCTCCACAGGCCGGCAGCCGCACAGCAGACAAGCGCTACTGCGATCTGAGATGCCTCTACTGAGGCCTTTCCCCAGAGCTAGCTCTGCGGTCACATGGGTCTGATGCTCATTAATTATACAGAATTGTAGGCTTTTAATACACTTAAACAGAAGAGTGAGAAAAAAATTCACCCCCTCAGAGTTGTCATGAGTGTAAACTAGATCATTTAAACAAAAAACATGTTCTGGTACCAGGCTGTAAACATGTTTATTTCTGCTGTGAAATTGGTATTTTTAACATGGGAGTCGATGAGGATTTGCTCGCTTCTGACACCAGCCCCCAGCGGATGAGGGTGGAACTGCAATTTATTTCACTTCCGCATTGGACTCAATTTCTGTTCCGCATTGTGGGGGCTTGCTTCATACCCAGATCAGATGTCGGAGGGGACATTTTTTTATCCATTTTCCAAAGCCTGGCAAGATGTGCGACCACATGAAACAGCTGGGAAGGGAACTAAAGGAAAGCTAAAGACAGACAAAGCAAAGCAATGGCATTATTTAGGTGGAAGAGCAGATTTTCACAGTGTGGAGAAGATAAAGTTTATTTCAAACATTTTGCCAGTGGAAAAAGTCCTATGTTTGAGAATGTCAAGTTGATACTATCAACAATATGTGGAGTTATCCAGGAGGCAGCGGTGTGAACGAAGAGGTCCAGCTGAATGTCTGGGCCAAACAGCACCCAAAAGCAGACGAAAAAGGCTTTTGACCAGAGGTGCATGTGTATAAAACGTAGTGACACAAATATTAGCCTAAGAGTACAAAAATTGAACTTGGATAAAATGAGCATAAAATTAGAATTTCGTCTGTTGATTTGTTTCTATTGACATCCAAGTGCTCTGTTCATGTTTTTAATTACCAAATTGTTGGTCTAGCATTAGCACCCAGCAGCACTTGCACAGTGACATCAACTGTAGAATATGTTATCGCAGGCGTAGGCAATCCTGTTCCTTGAGTGCTGCTACCCAGTCTGTTTTAGTTGTTTTTCCTGCTCCACCACACCTGATTCCTGGATGAATCACCTGTTCAAGCAGCCCATCAGGCTCTGCAGCAGCCTGTTGAACACCAGCAGATTCAAACTAGGTGTGTTTAAGTGGAGAAACAACTAAAACATGCTGGATAGCTGCCTTCAAGGACTAGGGCTCTCATTTATCAACCATACTTACAAACAGATCTGTGTGTAATTCATGCGTAAGAACAATTTGACGCATTGTGTGGCATTTCCACACAAGAGAGTACTAAATGCCACAGCTAGATTCCTCACAAACACCTCCAGACATGGTCACATTACTCCCATCCTCGCTCTCTTACACTGGTTACCTGTTCACTACCGGATTCAATTCAAGGTCTTGACCTTTGTCTATAGAGCCTTGAATGGTCCACCTCCCGCTTACCTCACTGATCTGCTCAGACCTTTCATCCCTTCCAGAACTCTGAGATCAACCAATCACCAATTCCTGTCTATCCCAAAGATCCATTACAAATGTCGTAGGGAGCAGGCCTTCTCATTCGTGGCCCCAAATACGACAGGCCCCATCACATGGTTGTTTCAAGTTGGTGCTGAAGGCCTGTTTTTATCTTTAGCTTTTGGTCAAGACCGGGTTTTATTACTTTCTATACTGATTGACATTTGTGTTTTTTTTTCTTTGGTGTTTTTACTGCTAACATTGGCTAACCTTTTAGCAAGATTTTTATTACCAGTTTTTGTTTTTACCTTATTGTAACTTGTTTTTATGTCATATTTTACTCTTGAATGCTGTCTCTTAATATGGAGCATCTCTGTTCCTAACTGTACAGCATTTTTGGTCAGCTGTCATACTGCTTTTAAATGTGCTTTATAATCAAACCTGGTGTGGTATGGCATCTGACATTATATCTTGGCTGTTCTGTGTTGGAGGATTTGGCACAGCTTGCGCTCTGGGGGGAAAGTCTCCATTGTGAGCACTCTGATCTCCCTGAAGGAGATCCTTCTGAAGCTGTGCTGTGATTGGAGACCAATTGTGGAGCAACAGATAAATCGCACCAATCCGAATCCAGTTCATATTTTATTTTACAACAACGAGAACCCCCCATAACCTCCTCTGATCCTCGATCAAACACGCCACATTGTCAAGGTAACCAGACTGAATGACAGCTCAGAAGAGGCTGCACTCTCAGATAACATTTCCAAATGAAACTAACTCCAAACAGAATGGCTCCTTAAATGTAAATTGTAAATGAGAACCCGTTACTTTACGACTTAGATTCAATTTCTTTTAAATTTATTTCTGACGGGAACCTCTCCTCCGACCCAACTGTTTTTATAATGTCTGCAACCTGTTTGGTTCTTTTGGCTTTTGGCAGCCTTTGTCTCGATCTCGCTGTCAATAAAGTTTTTTGGGGGGTGGGTGAATATGCAGGGAATTCCCTAACTTGCTGAGAACATAGCGTGACCAAATATGGTTAATTGAGGGTGTTTCTGTATGTAAATGACTGAGAATGGACACAAGCACCTGGGTATGCACCGGTGGGATTAATTATCAGACGATTGCGTAGGAACACGCGAACAACAGGCCACCACATGTTTCAGAAATCAGGGTTTTGACTGTATACATTCTAAATGTCATTCATTGGAATATAGGATAGTTTCTACGAATGACTGAAAAATGAGGGCCCAGGATATTCGACTCTTGTGCTATTGGAAAAATAATTTTAACAAATATTGTACAGGATATTAACAGTTTCTTTGTTTTAAATAAATATTACATGTAAATCAATAAGGCACAGAAAAATTGATTATTTCCTTTATTTTTTTATTCAGTTGAAAAAAAAATTTCAAATGAAATAGGAACGTACTTACACTATTTTACAAGGCTATTTTAAAACCACTGCTGCCTCTCCCTGGGCTGCCACCTTACCTTGGTGGAGGGGTTTGAGTGTCTCAATAATCCTAGGATCTAAGTTGTCTGAGGCTTTCTGCCGCTGTTAGGGTCACCCATGGCAAACAGGTCCTAGGTGAGGGATCAGACAAAGAGCAGCCCGAAGAACTCTTATGATGAATTATATAAATGGAAACCGTGTTCCCTCGCCCAGACGTGGGTCACCGGGGCAACCCTCTGGAGCCAGGCCTGGAGGTGGGGCACATTGGCGAACGCCTGGTGGCCAGGCTTTCACCCATGGAGCCTGGCCGGGCACAGCCTGAAGAGGACACATGGGTCCGCATTCCCATAGGCTCACCACTCGTGGAAGGGGCCAGAGGGGTTGGGTACAGTGTGTGACGGGTGGTAGTCGAGGGCGGGGGACTTGGCGGGCTGATCCTCGGCTACAGAAGCTGGCTCTTGGCACATGGAATGTCACCTCTCTGGTGGGGAAGAAGCCTGAGTTGGTGTGTGAGGTTAAGAGGTTCCGACTAGATATAGTCAAACTCACCTCAACGCATGGCTCTGGCTCTGGAACCAGTTTCCTTCAGAGGGGTTGGACTTTCTACCACTCTGGAGTTGCTCCCACTAAGAGGCGCAGAGCAGGGGTGGTCATACTAGTTGCCCCTCATCTTGGTGCCTGTTTCTTGGGGTCTACCCCAGTGAATGAGAGGGTAGCCTCCATCCACCTACATGTGGGGGGACGGGTTCTGACTGTGGTCTGTGCTTATGCACCAAACTACAGTTCAGACTACCCACCCTTTTTGGAGACCTTGGAGGGGGTGCTGGAAAGCGCTCCTTCCGGTGACTCCCTCGTTCCGCTGGGGAACTTTAACGCTAAAGTGGGCAACAACAGTGAGACCTGGGGAGGTGTGGTTGGGAGGAACGGCCCCCCTGATCTAAATTTGAGTGGCGTTTTGTTATTGGACTTCTGTGCCAGTCATGGATTGTCCATAATGAACACCATGTTCAGACATAAAGGTGTCCATATGTGCTCTTGACACCAGGATACCTTAGGCCGCAGCTCGATGATCGACTTTGCTGTTGTTTCATCTGACCTGCGGCCGCATGTCTTGGATACTCGGGTGAAGAGAGGGGCAGAGCTGTCAACTGACCACTACCTGGTGGTGAGATGGCTCAGATGGTGGGGGAGGATGCCAGTCAGACCAGGCAGGCCCAAACGTATTGCGAGGGTCTGCTGGGAATGTCTGGCAGAGTCTCCTGTCAGAAGGAGCTTCAATTCCCACCTCCGACAGGACTTCCAAAATGTTCCGGGGGAGGCGGGGGACATTGAGTCTGAATGGACCCTGTTCCGTGCCTCCATTGTTGAGGCGGCCAACCAGAGCTGTGGTCGCAGGATCGTCGGTGCCTGTCGTGGTGGCAACCCCCGAACCCGCTGGTGGACACTGGCGGTTAGGGATGCTGTCAAGCTGAAGAAAGAGTCCTATCAGGACTTTTTGGCCTGTGGGACTCCAGAGGCAGCTGACGGGTACCGGCAGCCCAAGTGGAACGCGGCTCGGGTGGTCGCCAAGGCAAAAACCCAGGCATGGGAGGAGTTTGATGAGACCATGGAGCAAGACATCCGTACGGCTTCGAGGAGATTCTGGTCCACCATCCGGCACCTCAGGGGGGAAAGCAGTGCACTACCAACACTATCTATAGTGGGGACGGTGTGCTGCTGACCTCTACTCAGGACGTTGTGGATCGGTGGGCAGAATACTTCGAAGACCTTCTCAGTCCCACTGACACAACTTCCAGTGAGGAAGCAGAGTCTGGGGGCTTTGGATTGGCCACTCAAATCTCTGGTGCTGAGGTCACTGAGTTAGTTAAAAAGCTCCTCTGTGGCAAGGCTCCGGGGGTGGATGAGATCTGCCCGGAGTTCCTTAAGGCTCTGGATGTTGTGGGGCTGTGTTGCCTGACATGGCTCTGCAATATCGCGTGGACGTTGGGGGCAGTCCCACTGGACTGGTGGTCCCCTTATTTAAAAAGGGGGGCCGCAGGATGTGTTCCAACTATAGGGTGATCACACTCCTGAGCCTTCCTGGTAAGGTCTATTCAGGGGTTCTGGAGAGGAGAGCCCATCAGATTGTTGAACCTCAGATTCAGTAGGAGCAAAGTGGTTTTCGTCCTGGCCATGGAACACGGGACCAGCTCTATAGCCTAAGGGGAATCCTAGAGGGTGCGTGGGAATTTGCCCACCAGTCTACATGTGTTTTGTGGATTTGGAGAAGGCGTTTGACCGCGTCCCTCGGGGGGCTTGTGGGGCCCTGTGGGGGGTACTCCGGGAGTATGGGGTACCAGGCCTTTGATAGGGCTGTTAGGTCCCTGTATGACCAGTGTCAGAGCTTGGTCCGCATTGCCGGCAGTAAGTCGAGCTCATTCCCAGTGAGAGTTGGACTCCGCCAGGGCTGCCCTTTGTCACTGATTCTGTTCATAACCTTTATGGACAGGATTTGTAGGCACAGCCAAGGTGTGGAGGGCATCCATTTTGGTGGCCTGAGGATCAGGTCTCTGCTTTTTGAAGATGATGTGGTCCTGTTGGCTTCATCAGAATGTGATCTTCAGCTTTCGGTGGAGCGGCTCGCAGCCGAGTGTGAAGCAGCTCGGATGAGAATCAGCTCCTCTAAATCTGAGACCCTGGTCTTGATTAAGAAAAGGGTAGAATGCCTTCCCCGGGTCAGGGATGAGGTCCTGCCCCAAGTGGAGGAGTTTAAGTATCTCGGGGTCTTGTTCACGAGTGGGGGAAAACTGGAGCGTGAGATCAATAGACGAATTGGTACTGCATCTGCAGTGATGTGGGCGTTGTACCGGTCTGTCGTGGTGAAGAGAGAGCTGAGTCAGAAGGCGAAGCTCTCGATTTACCAGTCGATCTACGTTCCTACCCTCACCTATGGTCATGAGCTTTGGGTAGTGACCGAAAGAACGAGGTTGCGGATACAAGCGGCCGAAATGAGTTTTCTCCAAAGAGTGGCTGGGCTCTCCCTTAGAGAGAAGGGTGAGAAGCTTGGTCATTCAGGAGGGGCTCGGAGTAGACCCGCTGCTCCTCCATATCAAGAGGAGCCAGTTGAGGTGGCTCGGGCATCTGGTCAGGATGCCTCCTGGACGCCTCCCTGGTGAGGTTTTCCAGGCACGTCCAACCGGGAGGAGACCTAAAGGTAGACCCAGGACACGGTGGAGAGACTATGTCTCTCACCTGGCCAGGGAACGCCTTGGGATTCCCCCGGAGGAGCTGGCCCAAGTGGCTGGGGAGAGGGAAGTCTGGGGCTCTCGCCTCAGGCTACTGCCCCCGCGACTTGACTCCGAATAAGTGGATGGATGGATGGATGGATGGATGGATGGATGGATGGATGGATGGATGGATGGATGGATGGATGGATGGATGGATGGATGGATGGATGGATTGATGGATGGATGGATGGATGGATTGATGGATGGATGGATGGATGGATGGATGGATGGATGGATGGATTGATGGATTGATGGATGGATTGATGGATGGATGGATGGATGGATGGATTGATGGATTGATGGATGGATTGATGGATTGATGGATGGATTGATGGATTGATGGATTGATGGATTGATGGATTGATGGATTGATGGATGGATTGATTGATGGATTGATGGATTGATGGATGGATTGATTGATGGATTGATGGATTGATTGATGGATTGATGGATTGATTGATGGATTGATGGATTGATGGATTGATGGATTGAGTTTCAATCTCATAATAGAAACTTTGGAGAAATCTGCCTGTTGCTGTCGATCAAAGGGAGGCAGGACTTTAACGCAGATCCGAAGCATGTGTGGAACGCACCCGAAACCCCAAAACACGCGTGAGCTGCTTATTTTTGTGCATTTAAAGTTCAACCGCCATTGATAGTTGTTAAAAGTTGTTAAACCTGTGCATATGAAACAAAAAACGCTTTTTGTTTATCGATTTATTGTGAAATAACGGAAGTTGTGTTTGCTCCCTTTCCTGTTGAGCAGTTGTGATTTCTGTCCATTGACAGCGGAGGTGCTCCGGCGTTTGGCAAAAATAGAATCTATCCTATTTTTGCCGGATGGCGGAAAAGAGGGCGGCGCACTGCGCCGCACGGCCACAGTAGTGGAACAGCTCTGATTGACTACAACGGGGCCATTTTTGCTGCGGAGTTCGTGCTGGAGCGGAGATAGTGGAATTTTGGGGTTAGGCCACTGCCCCCGCGATCCGACTCCGGATAAGCGGATGAAAATGGATGGACGCTAGTCAAAAACAAGGGGCAGACTTTGTCTTAATTTTTTGAAGCGATCCAGGAAGTGACAAAAACTGTAGTTCCCCTCTCATCCACTAGGTGCTGACTCCAAAACAAAGCAAACTCTCATTGACTCCCATGTTAAAAATGTCATTTTCACAACAGGAATAAACATGTTTACAGCCTGGAACAAAACTATTTCAGGTTTATTAGATCTAGCTAACAGTCATGACAACTAAACAGAAGACTTACGAACAAATGCACCCCCCTCAGAGGTGTAATTAAATGCTTGAAAGTATGAATAATTAAATTTGATTGACAGGTAGCATGAGCCATCAGAGCTAGCACAAGTGGCTAGCTCCGAGGAAGGCCTCAGCCTTACGTTAATAGGGATTGCCCATTTCGTTTCTTTGACCTTTAGTTTTATCCTCTGTGTTTTTTTTTTCCATGATGATCAAAAAATGTTCAGTGTGAACTGGGCTTAAGGGAGGAACAGATTAAATGTACTCAAAACAAACTACGATGCAAGTAAAGGACAAAGCTCCAGCTTACAAATAAGTGTCAGTTAGTTCTACTCAAGATGTTGTTCAATAACAGTCAGAGACTGAGGATGTCTGAAGGTCCATCCCATGCTCAAAACCACAAAATCGCATTACATATTTTTACAAATGTATTTCTCTGAAGGACACAGCATGTTGGGGGTCACTGACAAATTAAGATTGATGTCTGCGGTGAACTTGTCCTAATCAGATCAGAAACCAAAGTTAAACTGGAATTGGGTGGTGGGAACTTATGAAACACTGAGGTCAAGAGAATGTGATTTCTATGAATTTCCTTTTTTATCCTATTGTATGCTTCACTGGATTAAGTGTGTGTGTGTGTGTGTGTGTGTGTGTGTGTGTGTGTGTGTGTGTGTGTGTGTGTGTGTGGTCCCCGGCTCTCTAGGGGAGATGAGGAGGGGAGCAATAAAATTAGTGTGTGGGTGAAATAATAATCAGAGTGTTGTGTCACTTTAAAACCAAGAATTTTATTACAAAACGAGGGAATATTTACAACGAACCTAAAACCAATACTATATACAAACAAAGGGAGCTATATTCAAAAGGGAGCTAATGAAAAGCGCCACCCCAGACGTGAGTGGGAAGAAAACCGAGAATAATAAATTTGTAAATACAAAAGGGGAGATCCAAGGTCAAGGTCTAAAACTGGTCCGAAGTCAAAATACCAAATTGTCTTAATCCTAAATTCAAATTCCGAAACACAGAAGTCTACCGAGCAAAACGAGTTACATAACAAACGAGGAGAAGAGAGCAGTACAAATTCAGCTGAGTCTATACTACCCTTGGACCTTCTCTCTGAATGAGAGCAAGAGGGCAGCTTTTAACAGCTGATCCATGATTAGGAGCGATTACCAACACCTGTTCACCTGGAGACAGACGAAGCAGAAGGCCACTGAGGCCATCCTGTGGCCAAAAAGGGGTGCTGCACATAACAGTGTGTGTGTGTGTGTGTGTGTGTGTGTGTGTGTGTGTGCGTGCGTGCGTGCGTGCGTGCATGTTTTACCATGTCTCTGTGTTGAGTGGATTAAAACACAGCCCAGTTTGACCCACAAGTATCCAGAAGGATTTTCTCTCTTTCTTGTTTTTGTCCATGGGTCACAAATCTCTAGATCCTTCTAGTTGTCAACTCTGAAAAGAAAAAACAAGTAAACCACAGCCAGAAAGAGTTTTAATCGTTTGGAAGAGCAGCAGGTGTGAAGAGAAGCTACACTGGAACGTTGAGAAAATCTAGAATGAAGTGATGGTTGTAATCTTCTACCGCCAGCTGTTGCCTCAGTATTTTTGAGAGTAATTACTCTCAGCAGTCTCGATTCAGATAAAACTGTGCTGCTGCTGCTGCGGGTTAGCACTTTTGGTTGCTTGAGAGGACCAAAAATCAACTCAGAAGCAGCTGCCATGACGAAGTTGCCCCAGGGGTGACACCAGCAGAGCGGTTCAACTCAGCGACAGCAAGATCAACTGAGCGACGCAGCAGAAGAGCTAAAAGCAACTATAGAATGTTTTTGACATGTGCCAATAAAATAAATATATTTTAAAAGACAACTTTTACCTAAAAAATACATTATAGTGGTCTGTGAGTATTTAGCTTGGTATTTTTGGCATCTACCTCAAATTATTGCAACGTTGTTGGTTTTTGGTCCATTTTCACTAGTACAAACTTAGCATGGGTTGAGTTAGCTAAGCTCAACTCTACACAGGTTAGGTGGTTTTCCAACACAAGTAAGGAACAGCTCTAGTGGGAGGGCTCGTCATAGCACATCTTCATTCGACACAATGCAGCAATGGAGGACATGGTAGCAATGTTGAAAATTCTTCACTGTTGTTTTTTTAATTTGTCAACCTATGAAATGAAGAGACCAGGAAAAAGCTGTGGGCAACAAGGTGGAAAAAAGAGAGTTTGAGAGATTCCAATTGTAGGGTTTAGGAAATTGAGTGCTTTAAGAGCTCAATAAATACAGTGGGGCAAAAAAGTATGTAGTCAGCCACCGATTGTGCAAGTTCTCCCACTTAAAATGATGACAAAGGTCAGTAATTTACATCATAGGTACACGTCAACTGTGAGAGACAGAATGTGAAAAAAATCCATGAATTCACATGGCAGGATTTTTAAAGAATTTATTTGTAAATCAGGGTGGAAAATAAGTATTTGGTCACTTCAAACAAGGAAAATCTCTGGGTCTCACAGACCTGTAACGTCTTCCTTAAGAAGCATTTCTGTCCTCCCCTCCTTACCTGTATTAATGGCACCTGTTTGAACTCATTATCTGTATAAAAGACACCTGTCCACAGCCTCAAACAGTCAGACTCCAAACTCCACTATGGCCAAGACCAAAGAGCTTTCGAAGGACACCAGGAAAAGAATTGTAGACCTGCACCAGACTGGGAAGAGTGAATCTACAATAGGCAAGCAGCTTGGTGTGAAAAATTCAACTGTGGGAGCAATTATCAGAAAATGGAAGACATACAAGACCACTGATAATCTCCCTCGATCTGGGGCTCCACGCAAGATCTCATCCCGTGGGATCAAAATGATCATGAGAACGGTGAGCAAGAATCCCAGAACCACACGGGGGGACCTGGTGAATGACCTGCAGAGAGCTGGGACCACAGTAACAAAGGTCACCATCAGTAACACACTACAACGGCAGGGAATCAAATCCTGCAGTGCCAGACGTGTTCCGCTGCTGAAGCCAGTACATGTCCAGGCCCGTCTGAAGTTTGCCAGAGAGCACATGGATGATACAGCAGAGGATTGGGAGAATGTCATGTGGTCAGATGAAACCAAAGTAGAACTATTTGGTATAAACTCAACTCGTCGTGTTTGGAGGAAGAAGAATACTGAGTTGCATCCCAAGAACACCATACCTACTGTGAAGCATGGGGGTGGGAACATCATGCTTTGGGGCTGTTTTTCTGCTAAGGGGACAGGACGACTGATCCGTGTTAAGGACAGAATGAATGGGGCCATGTATCGTGAGATTCTGAGCCAAAACCTCCTTCCATCAGTGAGAGCTTTGAAGATGAAATATGGCTGGGTCTTCCAACACGACAATGATCCCAAACACACCGCCCGGGCAACAAAGGAGTGGCTCCATAAGAAGCATTTGAAAGTCCTGGAGTGGCCTAGCCAATCTCCAGACCTCAACCCCATAGAAAATCTGTGGAGGGAGTTGAAAGTTCATGTTGCTCAGCGACAGCCCCAAAACATCACTGCTCTCGAGAAGATCTGCATGGAGGAATGGACCAAAATACCAGCTACTGTGTTTGCAAACCTGGTAAAGACCTATAGTAATCGTTTGACCTCTGTTATTGCCAACAAAGGTTATGTTACAAAGTATTGAGTTGAATTTTTGTTATTGACCAAATACTTATTTTCCACCCTGATTTACAAATAAATTCTTTAAAAATCCTGCCATGTGAATTCATGGATTTTTTTTCACATTCTGTCTCTCACAGTTGAAGTGTACCTATGATGAAAATTACTGACCTCTGTCATCATTTTAAGTGGGAGAACTTGCACAATCGGTGGCTGACTAAATACTTTTTTGCCCCACTGTAAAACATGACAAGTTAACTAAACATTTACTGTGATGGATGGAACTAAAGGTGAACCTAGGTGTGAATGCGGTGTTAGAATTTCCTTATGTAGGAGAGCTGAGTTCTAGATCTAAAAGAATTTGGTTTACGTTAAGCTATGAAGTTGGTTGTTATCAAAACACATCAGACACAATCTGTCATGTCTACGTACCCACTCGAAGACCCTCGTGATAGATCCGGAATGTCGAAGTCCTCAGACTTCTAGGCACCGAGGTCCGTAGAAGAAACTGCGGCCCCACTAAACCGGTCTTAGAGTTGTCTCCAGGTCACAACAGTGGATGGAACAGCGCGTCTGGGACTCTTTAAGGCAGGGGTGTCAAACTCACAAAGGGCCGAAATGAAACTCTGGGACGGAGTCGAGGGCCAAACTTAATATTTTTTGAAAAAGTGACGGCAAATTTGCACATTTTCTTTATCAACATATATGCAATTTTGAACCTTTAAATTTGGAAACAAACATATTTCTGCATTAACACTGAATGTGGATTAACCAAATTACACACGAGCAAGTCAGTTTTAAATAAAAGGCATCAGTGGTATTCATTACTTGTGGTATAATCAGTATTTTTAAAATCTATTCAGGATTTATGTTTTCTTGTTTATTCATTTTTCTTATTTTTTATTCTCCTTTTTTCTCCTGTAATAAGTGTCATCGCTGCTGTGACATCTAGCTTTCCCCACTGAGCAACAATAAAGGGATTTTCTATTCTATTCATCTATCTGCAGCCTTTCCACTTCCTGTTCACTGTAGGCTAAATCTTTTCTCACGTGCCAACAACAAAATAAAAATATCATTTTATCTTAAATGAAAATGCAACATCTCACCTGTTAACTTTCATGTTTTGGAGCAGAAAAAGAGCATAAAACCCACATATTTAAAGCTCAGTTTGTTCCACTGGTTTACTGTGATGCTCACCTGTTCCAGCCAGATACCTGCATCATGGGGTTGATCTGAGCTGAGGAGGAGACTCCTGTTGTTTTGTTCATCTTCATCATAATAATGACAACATTAGATGACAACAGGTGCTCACATAGGTTTGTGCTGATTAACATGTCTGAGCAGCTTGACCACGTTGTTGTGTGTCGGGGAGGAAACACAACTACAGCAGCTGGTTTGAGCGTGTCGCTGTTCGCTGGAGTTATATCAGCTCTGTCTGGATGTTAGTTGGAAAAATTTCTCTTTCAGTCGTGAACACATTACTGAGCAGTTAAAATCTCCGTTTCTGGGCTTCAACGTCAGAAAATAGCTGAGTGAACTCGGCGCTGAGTGAGAGGAGTGTAAATAGTCCGAGACAGCGGAGCTNAGCACTTTTGGTTGCTTGAGAGGACCAAAAATCAACTCAGAAGCAGCTGCCATGACGAAGTTGCCCCAGGGGTGACACCAGCAGAGCGGTTCAACTCAGCGACAGCAAGATCAACTGAGCGACGCAGCAGAAGAGCTAAAAGCAACTATAGAATGTTTTTGACACGTGCCAATAAAATAAATATATTTTAAAAGACAACTTTTACCTAAAAAATACATTATAGTGGTCAGTAGTATTCATCAAAGGTACACTTCAACTGTGAGAGACAGAATGTGAAAAACAAATCCATGAATTCACATGGCAGGATTTTTAAAGAATTTATTTGTAAATCAGGGTGGAAAATAAGTATTTGGTCAATAACAAAAATTCAACTCAATACTTTGTAACATAACCTTTGTTGGCAATAACAGAGGTCAAACGATTACTATAGGTCTTTACCAGGTTTGCACACACAGTAGCTGGTATTTTGGCCCATTCCTCCATGCAGATCTTCTCGAGAGCAGTGATGTTTTGGGGCTGTTGCCGAGCAACACGGACTTTCAACTCCCTCCACAGATTTTCTATGGGGTTGAGGTCTGGAGATTGGCTAGGCCACTCCAGGACTTTCAAATGCTTCTTATGGAGCCACTCCTTTGTTGCCCGGGCGGTGTGTTTGGGATCATTGTCGTGTTGGAAGACCCAGCCATATTTCATCTTCAAAGCTCTCACTGATGGAAGGAGGTTTTGGCTCAGAATCTCACGATACATGGCCCCATTCATTCTGTCCTTAACACGGATCAGTCGTCCTGTCCCCTTAGCAGAAAAACAGCCCCAAAGCATGATGTTCCCACCCCCATGCTTCACAGTAGGTATGGTGTTCTTGGGATGCAACTCAGTATTCTTCTTCCTCCAAACACGACGAGTTGATTTTCTACCAAAAATTTCTACTTTGGTTTCATCTGACCACATGACATTCTCCCAATCCTCTGCTGTATCATCCATGTGCTCTCTGGCAAAATTCAGACGGGCCTGGACATGCACTGGCTTCAACAGCGGAACATGTCTGGCACTGCAGGATTTGATTCCCTGCCGTTGTAGTGTGTTACTGATGGTGACCTTTGTTACTGTGGTCCCAGCTCTCTGCAGGTCATTCACCAGGTCCTCCCGTGTGGTTCAGGGATTCTTGCTCACCGTTCTCATGATCATTTTGACCCCACGGGATGAGATCTTGCGTGGAGCCTCAGATCGAGGGAGATTATCAGTGGTCTTGTATGTCTTCCATTTTCTGATAATTGCTCCCACAGTTGATTTTTTCACACCAAGCTGCTTGCCTATTGTAGATTCACTCTTCCCAGTCTGGTGCAGGTCTACAATTATTTTTCTGGTGTCCTTCGAAAGCTCTTTGGTCTTGGCCATAGTGGAGTTTGGAGTCTGACTGTTTGAAGCTGTGGACAGGTGTCTTTTATACAGATAATGAGTTCAAACAGGTGCCATTAATACAGGTAACGAGTGGAGGACAGAAATGCTTCTTAAAGAAGACGTTACAGGTCTGTGAGAGCCAGAGATTTTCCTTGTTTGAAGTGACCAAATACTTATTTTCCACCCTGATTTACAAATAAATTCTTTTAAAATCCTGCCATGTGAATTCATGGATTTTTTTCACATTCTGTCTCTCACAGTTGACGTGTACCTATGATGTAAATTGCTGACCTTTGTCATCATTTTAAGTGAAAGAACTTGCACAATCGGTGGCTGACTAAATACTTTTTTGCCCCACTGTATGTATTACACAGTCAGTGACCTGTGATCTTCTGAGGTCACATTTCTGGCCTGGTACAGTACGCTTGAAACCAAAGTGAAGCAGGTTTTAAAAAACTGTAACATTGGTAATTATCTGTATCAGTATTTTACTCTTTCAGCAGT
>SSNQ01034588.1:233972-265694 GCA_006942095.1 Nothobranchius kuhntae | reverse complement strand
GGGGGGGGGGGTCCCTTGAAAAACCTCCTGATTTGACCATGCCAGCTCCACCTGAAAAAAAAAACAAAACAAGACTATCCTCTCAAGTTTTGATCTTTGAATATTTTTTTTCTTTTTCGCAATGCACCTTCTAGCTTCTTCACGGTCTGATTCACCTTCTTATCAGGGGAGCTGTGGAAGGGAGGGGAGGAGAGGGGGAAAGCAGGGGTATGGCACTGAAGGTACAGCCAAAGAGAGATGCAGTGCAGAAGATGTTGGAAATTTAAAAGAAGAAACATAATTGCTATAACCACTAACTTAAATCTGTACTTTTGCCAGACATGATTTTTAACTGTCACTTTTCCTCTGTTCTCTTTCATTCTCACATGTTCTCTGACACTGATTCCATTTTAACTAATCTCCTTTCCTCACTCTCTTCCTTTAGCTCATGTTCTACTCTTATGTCACCTTGACTCCTCTCTCCTCCCACTCTTTCTTCCCATGGCCCTTTGCTCTTTTCCTCCTCCTTCTCCAGCTCTCCGTTTTACCTTTTAGCCATTCAGAATAATTGTCCTGTGGCTCTCCAGCTCTCTTTCTCTCACCAGGTGCATATCCAGCCTGTGCTGCTAGCTGCACTCAACATGCTCAAACAAAGCAGGAATAAAAGGCATTTGCAGTCCCACACAGAGAAATGCTGGCACATGGATGTGCTCCCTTGTCAAGGTAAATAGGGTCCTGCTTGCAGAGTGGGACCACTAGCATGCTGAGAGCCTGTCATGGTTCACCAGCCAACAACCCAGCAGGGCCATCGATTGGTGCGCCACAAATATGTGTTTCCTTGTTCATGCTGGGGGTCATAGCTTTTTCTCTTTGCCATTAATCCAGCTAAACATCTATCAATCACTATTCCACCAAAGAATGAATGAGCCTCTAGAGCAGGGGCGGGGAACCCTGGTCCATCGAGGGCCACTATCCAGCATATTTTAGTTTCAACCCTGCTTCAGCACACCTGATTTCAATCAGCAGGTGATTAACAGGCTTCTGCAGAGCTTGATGAGCTGCTGAACAGGTGAATCAACCACGGAATCAGAAGTGTTGGAGCAAAGACTTGCAGGATACTGGCCCTTGAGGACCAGGGTTCCCCCACTCCTGCTCTAGAGATTTATTTCCTGCCGTCTTCACACTTTTCCCTCTCTTTCAGCCTTTTCTCTTCTCCTCAACCTTCTGTTTTTTTCTTTTCCAACATCCTCTGTTTCTGTCAGTTGTAATTTTCTGCATCCAAACATGTTTTCAAGTCATGTAGCTCATGATTACAAGGCAGAGGATGTTAAACAGACTTAAAAGAAAACACACTGATTAAGATCCAACAAACCATGAGGGAAAATGTGCAAACAAAACATTTGTTGATTTATTTCTACTTCTAAGGTTTGTTACAGTGACAGTGTGTATTTTTTCTGGCGATAGGGGGCAGTACTTACCTAAATCATTGCAAACAAGCAGTATTTTTATGTTTGAGTAAGACCTTTCCAACAGATGGCCATTAGGGTAAAAAATCCCTGGGAGAACAACCTTCAGCAAAAGAATGAGCACATCAGACTCCCTTTCATCACTGGCAATGAGTGAAGAAGTAAATGTGTTAAACAACAATGTTTATAAACGGTGAACATTTTGTAACTTTTGTTACAGCAGTAGCTCAGGAGGAAGAGTGGGTTGTCCAGTAATCGGAAGGTCGCAGGTTTGATTCCGACTCCCACCAGGGAATTGATGCTGGTGGTGGTCGGAGGGACCGATGGCGCCAGTGTTCGGCAGCCTCACCTCTGTCAGTGCGCCCCAGGGCAGCTGTCTACATCGTAGCTCATCCCCATCAGTGTGTGAATGTGTGTGTGAATGGGTGAATGACTGATTGTGATTTGAAGCACCTTGAGGGGTTGTAGATTCCAATGAAGATGTTATACAAATACAGATCCTTTACAATTTAACCATAAATGCAGTAAATGCATTTTGTACTCATGGGCTCCCAGGAAAGGAAACACGGCATCTAATATGTCGTCGCCCAGTGACTTATACCCGCTCCCATTTTAAACCCAATTTTTATGGTTATATGTTATGAAGCCACCAATATTTATCAACAACTGGGCATCTTTTAATTCATTTTCAACAACATTTTGATGGATATTTCCAGAGAATAATAGTAAAAACTACACATTGTCTCTTTAAGACATAAACTGTGACCTCACTTTTATTGTTGCTTAAGCCTTTAAAGGAATTGCTCTGGTCATTCTGAGATGCAAAAGTCATAAATAATTGCAATCTTACTTATATTAACTTATTGAAACACATGACAAACAGATGTAATCATTGTTAAGTCATACGCTGATTTGTAACATTTTAATAGCACTTTTCATACCAGAGAGTTTCTAGTCATCACTGTCCTTGCTTTTGTTTCTAATTCAAGTGTAAAGTTGGCAGCTGTACCTGCTGGATGTAGAGGTGATGTATTGTTTCCAATGGCTGAACTGACTTAAAGCATATGATGAGGTGGCTACTGGTACACTGTAAATATTGGAGCAGTTAACATTAATTACTACTGTTGCACAAAAGATTTTCTGCGACTGAATGGATTCATTGAAATGGTGTTTTAATATCAAGAGACTGCATTAGAAGTTATACTACAAACACGTAAAACTTTAATCAAAAACCTGCAAACTAAAATCCTGTTTTTAGCCTTCCGGTGGATGATTAAAGTACTACAAATGGTTATTTTAATAATGTGAGGAGACAAAAAGTTTTTATCTCAATCTCTTTTTCTTTTTTTCCCCCTGTGTGGCCCGTCCGGTTGTAAAGCAATCACAACTGATGTTTGAGTGCTGAAGGCAAGCCTTTTAACAGGGTAGACAAACCTTGGAGTTCCATTGTTTGGATAGTATTTTCATTAGTTGTACACAAATGTGAGTAATAACCAGCTAGTAGCAACAAGTTTCGGTCAGCTCCATACGTTCCTCGCCATCAAAGTGAGAATCCACACTCGGGAGGAACTAGACAGATCGCTAAGCTTTTTTTTCTTCATTTTTCTTTCTTTATTTTTTTAATCTTTTGACAGTCGAAGGATTTGAGTGCATGGACGTCAGAACGGTTTTGGGCCAAGCTGAAGAAATTAAAGCCCAATATAGTGCAGGATGGTATTTATAGCCACAGACCGGCAAATGGAGGCAGGTCTGGACTCAGTGACCTCACCCTGGAGTCACTTGGGGAGTGTGTGATAAGCTTTTCATTTTTGTCTTTAGCTCTGCAGACCATTTATTGCAGCACTAAATTACCGAACAGTTGCACAACTTAATTACAAAATTGCACTTGACGGTTCGTTTGACAACACCTGCTGACATGAGAGCCCAAACTGCGATAGAAATGCTCTCCTGAAATTGCAGACCCATATCAGAACACGTTGGTCCTTCCCACACCCAGATGGATCAAAGGCTATAGTGATGCCTCTGGTTGAAACGGCTTTTTTCAGGAAGGAAAAAGCTCCTTTGCATAACCCAAGTATTCATAATCTGCAGCAAACCTCTGAGATCCACAATGAGGCAGTGATAGAAGTGGCAAGAAATGTCAAAACGCCATCAAACTCAGTCTCACCTAGAGCATTTCCACCACCCGTAGGGTGCTACCGCAGTTGGCAACTATAGGGACCGTTGATGCAGACTGGTGGAAAGAAATCACTAAGAACAACTCCGATAGCTAAAAATGTCAAGTACCTCTCTTAAGCATCAGGAAATGTGAAAAGGCCTGCTCCCCTCCCAAGTGCTGTTTGACATCCATCTGGAAATTTATAGTGATTCATCAAACTATCCAAAGAAACAGCCTTTGTTCTGGAGTATAGCTACACGAATGATTTGGAACTTGTTTTTATTAAACAGATCCCCTTGATTGGATGCAGTGCTAACATTTTTCCTGTGAATTAACTGATGATGCTCCTTGAATGACAAACCTCATCCAATCTTGAGTAATGAGAAAATGAAACAGTCATCAATCAAACTCACTTGCCAAAGTCAAACGCAAGTCATGAATCTGGCTCTGTGATGGACGGGCAGTCTCCTCATCTACATGATGATTTTCTGAATGAGACGCCAGACCAATCACAAAGAGACATAATCATTTTAAAGATGGGGGCAGATGACAATTACTTTCATTAGCTGGAGTGCCAAGCCTTGTGGGTACTTTAAATTCTCACAGTATGACATTGTCCAAGTGACAGTTGTCTTCTGAAAATGAATTATGAGAGCATATTAAGCTCAAAGATGACTATAGTGCTTGTGTTGAAGAGCTGAATCAGTGTTTTGCCTTTCTTATGCTTGACACATACACACACACACACACACACACACACACACACACACACACACACACACACACACACACACACATGTGCGCAAAAAAAATGTCCCTGTAGATTAATGCTGATAACCCCCCATGAGCCATGAACAGGGTTTCTGTGTGACACACATATGAGACATGAAGATACACTGCATATTCATCTCCTGGGGTAGAACTAATTAGCACAATGGGCACATTTTCAGGTCTGTCCACTCCATCAAGTATTGCAAAAACCAAACCAGCTGAATTTACAAATATGACAGTGGAAGACCAAAATCTGTTTGTCTTCAGGTAGCACTTGAAGCAAGCTGGGTTAAAGAGGTGTTTCATCACAAAGCAGCCTTTGTTCAAGCATAAAACAATAGATTTTCCATTGAAAGGGTAAGAATTTCATGCCCCAGAAAAAAAGATAAACAGAATGGTGAACCTAGCCACAGTATATGAGAGCACTCTTGAAGAAATTGTACGCCTTGTAGGTGATCCCTGGCCGCCAAAACTTTTAGAACCCCTGAGTAATAAACCACTGCCCCCTGATTTATAAACCACTATCATGTTTAAAGTGTACGTATAAACAGCTGGAACCACCACCAGATCTGAAGAAACACTGGTTTCTGGAAAATGCTGTAAAAAAAAAAGGACTGAACTCTGGGTTTAATTAAAGCAGTGCAGTCTGGCAGCAGATAAATAAGTTTTCCCATGAACAGGAACATCAAGGAGAAAGAACAAGGGAAATTAAAAAAGTGCCAAGGTAAATAAATGACCTATGCTTATGTAGCAACATCTAAAATCCTAGAACCCCCCAAGGTTCTTTACAACACAACAGTCTTTAACCCATTCACACACACATTCCCACCCTGGTGGTGATGGCTACAGCTAGCCACTGCTGCCCTGGAGTACACCGACAAAAGTGAGGCTGCCTCTGGTCCCTCCCACCAGCAGGCAAGGGCGGCGAAGGGCCCTGCCAAGAGAAACAGTGACCGTGACAGACAGTGGTTCAGAATACATGTTGCAATGATGCGAACATATCCATATGTTAATTAATCATTTTACCTGAACAAAAACATCCAAACTCCCACCCAACCCACAAGCCACTTTGACGACATGATTGGGTATAATTGGACAAACATTTAATTTTTTTTATTTTTATTTAATTTTTAACATTTGCGTGTAGAGTTCAAAAGCAGAGTTTAATTTGAATCATTTTACAAATTACTAAAAGAATATCAGCTCTGTTACACGGAGAGCTGTTTTCAGGACCTTAAATGCAACTGGGCTGCTGACTCTGATCTCATTCATCTACAGGTGTGAGCCATTTCCTCATTATGTTAAAGGTTAAGACTAAAAGTTTGGAACCAACTCCAAATGTGGCATTTGCATCTGGTGCTGCAAACCTCTTACTTCGCAAAGAGCAAACAGGAATATTAATGTTGCCGAAATTGATAGTTTAGGACCTTGTAGGGAAAGGGGCTTTTATGCTAGCAGTGGAGATTCACAACCTTATATGTGACAGGAGATGGCATGGACTAAATTAAGAGGGTTTTGTAATCTCACGAGTCCACGTACGCAGACCTCAGTGCAGCCGTTCCACATTTGACACAATCTCGTTGGAGATTGATGCACCGCGAAGGTTGTGACAATACTGCATCTCTGCTGTAAGCATACAGCTCACACACATGGTGTAAAATGGTGGTTAGTGGCACACCTCATTCTTGCCTTGTTGAACACTGCAAGTTTCCCAAACTTTATAACCAGTTGTATACACACTTTATATTAATGCATATCTTTATGTTACATGTGTGTCATTGCTAGGTTTCACATGACGTTGCATCTACGCCACCAAATGCAAACAATGGTCCGGAAGTAGCCGGCGCTGCACAGAACGCTATTTACTTTGGTGACTAGGTGTTAAAATGCAGAAATTCTATGAGGTCTACGGTTGTTACAATCACTCTAATCGGGACAAAGACAAACGCTTTTTTCAACTCCCAAATGTAGTGCGCCACAAAGGACTTAATTAAAAAAAATGTACTGAAAGACGACGGCAGAAGTGGATCAGTAATCTACGACTTAAAACAGGAGCTGAAACGGACTATTCTGGAGATTATGGCGATCACTTTCTAACAGGTGAGAGATAACTGAGTGTTTTATTAAACAGCTGCTTATAAACAGCCATAAAAACAACAGGTCAACAGTTTTCTCCTCTTTTCACGTGTCCTCACCGCAAGTAGAGTGCTAATGTTTTTAGCAGTTAGCTTAGTGTTATAACATGGCCTTTATCCCTTATTAAAATAAAACAAACGTACCAGAAATTTGTAGATCCTAGCACATATCCATTGTTAGCAATAGCAACAGCATTGTTATCATGAGCTAATGAATCAAAATAGCACAACTCAGCACCGAGAAAAAACAAGACTACGGTAATTTAAAGCTTCTCCGGATCAATAAAAGGTTAAACAACCCAAAAGAAAACAGTTGTAGGCTAACAGGCTTGTAACAGGCTGTCATTTGGTTTGAAGTGTAATATGAGGAAGACAGCAAAAGATGGTTTGTTATGCCAGTCGCTTCAGTGCTTTCAGAGTGCAAATAGCTTAGTGTTGTAACATGTTGTTTATACCTTATTAAAATCAAACAAATGTAGCTTTGGATTTAAAAGGCATAAAAAGTTAGTTATAAGTAGATCATACCTTCTCAGTGGCCTAATGGTAGAGTGTCTGCCCTGGGACTTGGAAAATCGGGGTTCAAATCCTGGTCACGTCATACCAAACACTTTAAAAATGGGACCCAATTTCTCCTTCCTTGACACTCAGCACAAAGGGGTTGAATTGGGGGGGTTAAACCACCAAATAGTTCCCGAGCGCAGTCATAGCTGCAGTTAACCGCTCCCCACGGGGATGGGTCAAATGCGGGGATGAATTTCACCAGTGTGTGTTGAATTAATGGGACTTCACCATTAACTTTATTCTAGCACATACTCATCGTTGGCATTAGCGATAGCATCATTATCATGAGCTAATTATTTAAAATAATGCAACTCACTAGCAAAAACAAGACAACAGTCATTTAAAGCTTCTCTGGATCACTAAAAGGTTAACCAACCTGAAATAAAGTAGCTGTAGGCTAGTGTAATGTGAGGCAAGCAGCACAGGTAGTTTGTTATGCCGATTGCTTCAGCGCTGGGTAAATCATTTACCTTCAGTTGATGAAAAGTACGACTTTTAAAACTATATGGGTCATACCCAAAGGAAAATGTATTCTTTCCCGATATCACGTCTGTGCCAGGTCATTTAAAGCTTTAGTAAAATCGCTTTCATCCACCACGCTGTTTTCTAGTGGAGCAAAACACTTTCTGTACCCCATTTGACTTTCGCATGACTGCAGAGTGACATGAGTCAAGTGAGTGAAACCCAGCAATTCACGCCAAAAGCTTGACTCTTTCAAAAACTATCAAATTCTTCCCATTCTGTCCATAAGGGAGGTTTCTAGCTACCAGCTCATAAACAGTTTACAGAGTCAAACTCTGAAGCCTAAAAAGCCCTTTAAGGGACTGGCTGGCCACTTTAAGGGAGGAAGTGATTGGATTTCCTGCTGAAAGTTTCTGACCTAGTACACTTTTGTTGCTAGAGTGCTAATATGTTCAGTTCCTCTTTATTTTTTGAAAGTTATAGAAACTAAAAGAATGGTTTCCCTTTTTTACTCTAAATGCCACTGGAGCCTCCATTAGCTATGGGGTGATTCATGGAATATGCTCATGGTCAGTATGTTCTCATCCCTTTTCAGGTATTTGAATATACTTTGCCATCTTTGTGTGTGTGTTTTTTTTATTATGGTTTTTTTTTTTTTTTTTTTGCTGTTATGGTTCCCGAGTGACTAAAAATTGAATTGCATGCTCAAAATAAAGTAGATGAAATGAAATTGTCTTTCTGTCTCCCTATTCATACTATAGTACTACATAATTGATTTAACATGACCAAGTTAAAATAAAAACATGACCTTTCCTTGTTTTCATGCAAGCTTGGTGTGAATGCAGCGTGGTAGCGAGTCTTGGATATGTAGGCTGTGTCTCAATTCAGGGTCTGCATCCTACGTCGGCCGGATTCATCGGCCGGTTACGTCACAGCGCCGCGACTAGGCCTGTCCCAATTCGAAGACTCCTTCAAATGCGGTCGACGAATGCGGCCTTCTTTTCGCCTGAATGAAGGATGGGTTCGGTGTATCCTTCAATGGGTAGCATTTCCCAAGATGCCTTGCGGGCCGGCCGGCAGAAAAACGGCGGACAGTGAAGCTGGAGCTGTTGGAGAGGATTGCGCATATAAATGTCAGTATAAACTTGAAAACTGTTAGGTTAAGGACTTTTTGTGATACATGAACGTTATTTTAGTTAGAAATGTTACAGTGAAAGTGCTTGTATTGCGGTCTCGGCTCGTATGTGCGGCCGCGCTCGGTGTCGTACTTCTCCCGCTACATTTTCCCCCTGATTTTAATAGAAGTTTGTATTTTAGGAACAAGAGAAAACCAGGGAATTTATTAAGCTTAGGGCGGAGATGGACCACATGATCACCGGAGCAAAGTATTCGGCGGCTGTGGCATGGAGGTACAATAACATCTCATATTTCAAAAACTCGTTTGAGTTTATTTTTTTCTGCGAAAACATGAAAGGAATAACCCGTTGTCCTCTTTTCTCTTCCTGTTTCTTTTCTTACATGTTTTTTAAGACTATTCTGGAGAAAATGGGCATCCAGGGGAAGGTGCCAGTGATGACCAGCTTCTGGAGCTGATCAGGGAGGACATGAGGCTGCAGAGGGAGGCAGAGCAGCAGAGGGCACAGGAGAGAAGGGAGAATTTTGACAGCTTTTTACTTTGCTAGAAAAAAAATGGTTAATAAAGATTAAACATGTACATATAGAAGAAATATCTAAATAAAATCAGTTCTGCATTAAACCCTTGAATTTTATTTTGGTTTACAAATGAGAATTGTTTACTAGAGGGTATCCCGCTGGGTCTGAAAAGTCTTAAAAGGTGATAAATCGATTTTGGTCAAATTAAGACCCTTTGAAAGTATTAAAAACTATTATCACATCTTTGCTCAGGCTCAGCTTGTCGAAAGTATTTTCTCTGAATTAGCTTTCCAACAGTCAAGGAAATGATTAAAGATCTAAATAGAACTTTCAGCTCCATCGTTTAAAGTTCCTTCTCCCTTCTGCTCAGCGGTTCCACGGTTGCTAGGCGACGGAACGTTCGCCGAGGGAGTTCATGAAGGCTAGGCCTGTCCAAATTCACAGCCGTTAACATCCGGTCTACCCGGCCGATAGAGGACCCAGCCCACGTCGGCCGAGTAGGCTGGGTCCATCGAAGGATGCAGACCCTGAATTGAGACACAGCCGTACAGTGCCATGGCCAGGCAGACAAAAAAGCGCATCAAAGTTTTGTGCCTTAATTGAAATAAACATGGTTATGAATAAATATATGTTTATATGTCTAAGGCCCAAAGTGAGCCACCGGCTGAGGCAGATAGATGGATCAAACAAGGGTTAGAGACAGATGTGGCTGTTTGTGAAGCAGAGCAGGGAAGGAAAAAGCATCCACATAAATAATGGGCAACACACCCATGCAAGAGGACAGTAATTAGGAAAGTGACAATCAGAAAGAGACTTGGGTACAAAAATAGACAAAACAGAAACTCCAGAGGCACTTTGAGTTCTGCATCCTTCCACCAAATGCAATATCTCTCACTGTGAAAAGAAAGTCATCTGGGCCTGCTGAATAATTGGATGAGTTCTTCCTCCATGTTCTCACCTAACTACAAAGTGTTTTCCCCCATCATAATTCACCCATGAATTTATTTTTAAATTTTGTCTTTCTTCTTCTTAGCTGAAAAGATTGGTCTATAGACTGAGTCACCACTTCGGGATTGGGATTTACAACAGCAGCCAGAATATTATTGTCTGTAAAACTATTTGATATAATTATGAACATAGTGGAAGTCTATTTTTAAATAAAGCTTAATTAACAACTAGATAAATTGCATTTCTTGCAGAAATGTTGTTTGAATGCTGGATAGCTTAAACTGTTAGCTGAATCAGCTTAATAGCTGAACTGAAGCCTAAAGTAAGCAAAACTGTCAAAATGAGCTGAAGGTGTTGAAAGATGAAGAAGCAAAAATCACTAACAAGCAAATAAAGCACAAAAAATAAGTGAAGAATGGAGAAAAATAATCCTAAATAGCAAAAAAAAAAAAACTGGCATCTGTGAACAGGGTCAGAATTAAAATTTTTGACTCACCGGCCAAGTTGGCTGGTAGATGATGAAAATCTACCGCCCAAGCATATTTTTTACCTGCCAAAATTCTAAAAGATTTAGATCTACCTAAAGCATGTTATTCCATATTATGTTGACTCCAAACAGAGAGGAGTGACAAAATAATTAAAACATCAATTAATAAGAAAAACAACTTTTTTGTCATTTTACTATTTATTTATTTTTTAGAGATGTTTTTATGAACTCGTTCATTGAAATCTAGTCATGTCATGTGCCTGGATGAGTGCTCCTCTCTTTTTTGTTCCATCTTTGAGCTGCTGTGTTTCAGGAGAGGGAGGCTTCAGCTGCAGCTCATTCACAATCAGCGGGTCCAGCTATAAGTGTCGTGGTCTGGGGAAGGCGCTTAACCCAGGACATGCAGAATCACAACACAACTCACAGGTTTTAAACAAAATGATAAAAGTTTATTTATATAACGAGAACATAAGGCGCACTGGAACTTCCAGCGGAGGTCGGGAGGACGGAGCGCAGCATCTGAGGAGGGGGAGAGGAGATAAAGGTGAGTCCTGAGAGGTAAGTCTTAACTCGTAAGGTGCAGAGAAAAGACTTACAGGGAATTAGGTAGGTGAAGGTATAGGGAAGGGCAGATCTAGAGTCGGGGTGTGTCCAGGTGAGTAGGTCCAGGGGAGGGAGCGTGTGGAGAGCAGGTAAGCTGAGCGGATGGAGGAGAACACCAGAGCGCTGAGTCTGGAAGGTTTATGTAGAAGGTGAATATTCAGGTGAGTAACAGAATCCAGAGATGTTTCTGCACCAGTGATGATTCAAAATCCTGAGGCAGCCGAGAACAACACAAAATTACAACAAAAAATAAAAATAAATCAATAAATCCCAAAAGTCACAAGAGTCACAAAAAATACTAGATCACTGGAAGGCTGGAAAACTACCGAGTTGTAGTAATCATCCCGCGTCGAGTTGTGTTCCCCCACTCCTTTAGTAGCTGGTACCACTGACTGTTAATCTGCCACAGCTGGAAGCCTCCCTCTCCTGAAACACAACTCAAAGCTGGAATGTTTGAGAAGAGTACTCACCCCGACTCATGACAGTACCCCCCCCCCCCCCCCCCCCCCCCCCCCCCCTTAAAGGACGCCTCCTGGCATCCCGGCAGATGCCGCCTCGAAGTCCCGGATAAGGGACGGCTCCTCAATAAAGGAACGTGGAACCCAGGAGCGTTCCTCAGTACCGTACCCCTCCCAGTCAACGAGATACTGGGTGCCCCGGCCACGAGGTCGGGAGTCCAAAATCCTGCGGACAGAATAAACAAGACCCCCCTTGTAGAGCCTTGCCGGTGGAGGAGGAGCAGGTGTGGGGTAGAGATGACTCGTGGTCACTGGTTTCACCAAGGATACGTGAAACACTGGGTGGACCTTGAGTGAGCGAGGAAGGTCTAGCCGGACCGTGGAGGGAGTAGGGATGTCCAGGATCTTGAAGGGACCCAGAAACCTGGGTGACAGTTTGCGGTTGGTTGCTTTCAGGGGGATATCCTTAGAGTAAAGCCAGACCTCCTGGCCAGGAGCATAATCTGGAGCTGGACGCCGCTGGTGATCAGCCAACCTCTTGTTGTTTTCAGCAGTTCTGTCCAAGGCCGCCCGGGTGGAGGCCCAAGCCCGTTTGGCCCCCCGAAAGAACTGTGGAACTGCGGAAAGGGCTGGAGACAGTGGGGGGAACAGGAAAGGCTGATAACCCAAGGAGGACTCAAAAGGGGACTGACCTGTTGCGGTAGAGACGTGGGAATTGTGTGCGTATTCAATCCAAGCGAGGTGTGAACTCCATGACGATGGATGAGCAGAACACACACAGCGTAACATTGCCCCAAGTTCTTGATTCATCTGCTTGCATTGGCCATTTGTCTGAGGAAGGTGTCCAGATGTTAGAGCAACTCGAGCCCCCAGAGCCTCTGCAAACTCTCTCTAGACTCTAGAAATAAACTGGGGTCCTCGGTCCGATAAAATCTTCTCCGGGATACCGTGCAAATGGAAAACATGTTTGATTAGTAGTTTGGCTGTGACTGTAGATGAAGGGAGAGATTTTAAAGGAATGAGATGGCAGGCTTTAGAGAATCTGTCTACAATGGTAAGTATGGTGTTAAACCCCTGAGAATTCGGCAGACCACATACAAAATCCAGAGCCAGATGAGACCACTGTCGAGAGGGGATCGGTATTGGGTTCAGAAGTCCTGCCGGAGACCGGTGGTCTCCCTTCTGCTGAGCACAAATGTGACAACCAGAAATATAGTCCTTGGCATCCCTGTACATGGAAAGCCACCAGAACGTACGTCTGATGCGTGCTATTGTTCGTCCAACTCCGGGATGGAGTGAAAATCTGCCGGTATGTGCCCAATGAATAACCTTGCCTCTCACCACCTGCGGATTCAAAAGTCTGCCAGGGGGTCCCCTACCTGGACCTGGATTGGTTCTCTGGGCCTCCAACACCTGGTCTCAGATTTCCCACATTACTCCTCCCACCACACATGCAGGGGGCAGGATCATGGAGAGTTCAGTCTCTTGGTCAGGAGCGTATTGCCTCGAGAAGGCATCTGGCTTGGTGTTCTTGGATCCGGGTCGGTATGATATCTGAAAATTAAAGCGAGAAAAGAAAAGGGACCAACTGTATTGTCGCGGGTTGAGTCTTTTAGCCTCTCTTATTAACTGCCAAGAGCTCTCTGTCGCCTACATCATATCGGCTCTCTGTTGGGGATAGACAACGAGAAAAGAAGGCACAAGGGTGAAGGCGATGATCAGACAGAGATACCTGCAACAGCACGGCGCCGACTCCGGTGTCTGAGGCATCCACCTCGAGTGTGAACTGGCTTTGGGGGTCTGGTAGGTGGAGTACCGGAGCATTGGCAAACTTTCTTTTCAGAGTCTGGAAAGCAGCTGCGGCCTCTGGGGACCAGACAAAAGGCCGGTTAGTAGAAATGAGGTTAGTTAGAGGAGTGGCGGTCTGACTGAAGTTGCGGATGAATCTCCTGTAAAGGTTGGCGAAACCCAGGAATCTCTGAAGTTGTTTACAGGAGGAAGGGGTAGGCCATTCCGTGACCGCCTGAACCTTCTCGGGGTCTGCCCTCAGCCTCCCGCTTTTGATGACAAATCCTAAATACTTGACTGTGGAGACATGAAACAAACACTTTTCGGCCTTTACATAGAGCCGGTTTTCCAGAAGGCACTGTAACACTGAGCGAACATGCTGAAAATGTTGTTCTTGAGTCCTTGAGAAAATTAAAATGTCATCCAGGTAAACAGTCACATACTTATTCAACATATCTCCTAAGACAGAGTTCACCAGTGCCTGAAACACAGCAGGAGCACTGGTCAGGCCGAAGGGCATTACCAGATACTCGAAATGTCCTAATGGCGTTTTGAACGCAGTTTTCCATTCATCACCCTGACGGACTCGTACTAAATGGTAGGCGTTCCTGAGATCCAAGTGGCTAAAAATAGTGGCGTCCTGAATGGGCTCAAAAGTGGAGGTTAACAGAGGTAGAGGATACTTGTTCTTCACTGTTATCTGGTTTAACTCCCTGTAGTCAATACACGGCCTGAGAGTTCCCTCCTTCTTCGGAACGAAGAAAAACCCTGCTTCCAAAGGTGAGGTGGATGGTCTGATAAGACCGGCTGCCAATCTCTCCTGAATGTAACTCTCCATACTCTCCCTCTCAGGCTTGGAAAGGTGATAAAGTCTACTGGAGGGAAGTGGAGCTCCGGGTAACAGTCAATGCTACAGTCGAATGGTCTGTGTGGGGGAAGAGAAGAAGCACGGTCCTTGCTAAATACCTGACGGAGGTCATGGTAGACCGGCGGTACATTAGAGAGATCTATCTTCTCCGCAGGAGAGGTTGTGGTGTTATTTAGGGTTGGCGAGGCAGAACGCAGGCCGGCAAGAGAACACTCTGGGCTCCATCCCTCTATCTGGCTGGTTCTCCAGTTCAGCTGGGGGTTGTGTCGCTTTAACCATGAATGGCCCAGAACCAACGGAGACTGGGGAGAGGGACAAACAAAAAATGCCAGACTCTCTGTGTGGTTACCTGACACTCTTAACTGCAGGGGAATGGTTTGGTGAGTGATGGTGGATAAAGCTCTGTCATCCAAAGATGACACGGTGAGAGGAGACAGCAAACGAGTGGTAAGGATAGTCCACCTCTTTACTAGTTCTGGATCCAACATCGACTGCTCACAGCCGGAATCCACCAGAGCCTCAAGCTGGAATTGTTCAGAGTTAAAAAACAGTACATTGTATAGAACAACGAGAGCTGGAACTTCACCCTAAAACCAGACTGAAAATTTTCAAAGACATAATGGGTGTTGATAAAATCACTGAATTGGATTAAAACAAGCTTTCTAAAATTTTGCTGAAAAATGGTAAGTTGGATACCGGTCGATAATTAATTTCATTAAAATCTAAATTGCTCTTCTTCAGCAGGGGCCTCACCACCGCCCGTTTAAAAGCGGCAGGAAAGACCCCCGTCTGAAGGGAGCAATTCATCATAGTTAAAACCTCATCTTTAAAAGAATCGTAAAATTGTTTAAAAAATCTAGTGGGAATAGGGTCCAAGACACATGTGGTGGGTATAACTTTGGGCTTCCTGACAGGGTTGCGGAAGGCGCTATATAAATAAAGCTTTGATTGATTGATTGATTGATTGATTGATTGATTGATTGATTGATTGATTGATTGATTGATAACTGAGGAGAAAACATTATCAAGAGTCTCAGCTTCAACCAGAACAAAACTGTCCAGTGTTTCCTCAGGTAGACACACACTCTCAGATGTGTCTAAAACCACGTTACGTTGAGAGGATAAAATGTTACATCTGATGGCGTCTACCTTCCCTCTGCAGTGGGCTGCAAATTCCTCACAAAGAGTGTTTGAGGGGGGTTTCTGAGTTGAGTTTTGGTTGGAGTTGAGAATATTATTGATTGTGGAGAAAATTATTTTAGTGTTATTTTTACTGTCTTAGAGGATTTTGGAAAAATATGCATTTCTTGAATTTCTTATGGCATTATTATATGTTTTAAGTAGTTCTAAATATATCTGATGATTTATTGTTAATTTGTTTTTCCTCCATCTCCTCTCCGCCACTCTGCAGTTTCTCTTTAGTTTTCATAGGTTTTCATTTCTCCAAGTTGATGTGTGATTTGACTGTAATTTTTTGGTTTTGAGTGCTGTAATGGAGGAGAGCCAGTTGTTCAAGGATAAGAGCCTGCTAAAACGTCCAATTCCTCTGCCAACGGTAGGAGTGGGGCCAGAAATAAAAACGGACACAAGTGTGCTCTTTAAAATATTTAAAAGACAAATAAAATCCCGTTTGAGCAGTTCTGACTGTTGTTTGTGGATGTTGTTGGTGCCTGCGTGAATGATAACTTTACTCACGGTGGGGTGTTGTTGAATGATGTCCAAGATCTGATCCGTGATATCTGACACTGTTGCTCCGGGAAAACGCAGAGTACGGGCCCCTTTCGTTAGCACATTCCTGATGAAGGAATCACCGATAACGAGAGCAGTGGCTGCCTGTTCCAGCTGGAGCTGTGCAGGGGATCCCTTGCTGTCCAAGACCGGCTCCCCAGGGCTGCCATGGTGGGTCGTTTGCGCCGAGGGCTTGCTCCATGGGTTCGGGGTATGATGTACCGCCCCTCGGCGCAGGGCAGCCTGGGGAACGGCGCAACATGGACGGCTGCTGGACGTCAACTGGTGCTCCGGCGGCTGGGAGGGATTCCCTGGGTTGGGAGCTGATCCTGCAAGGCTACGGTGGCCAGGTGCTGGCAGTGGAGAGAAGTCCTAGTCCAAGGCGCCAAACCGGTTAGTGAGAGGAAGCTCAGATGGAGGAGAGCAGTGACAGCTGCCCCGCGCTCGCCCACCACAGCCACGGCCAGGGCCGACCGTGGTCCAGGCGTCCCGCAGAAGCGGTGTGGAGCTGCGGGGGGCTTTCGGCTTGGCCCCCAGATGTAGCCAGCGATCTTCCACTGCAGCAGGTGTAACCTCAGGTGCCCCGACCCCGCGAGGAGACCCGGAGGATCCATGCACCTCCACAACCTCGTCGGGCTTGCAGGGCATGGTGTCTGCCACCTCCGCACTTCCAGCAGCGGCGAAGGTCCGGCCAAAGATGAAGTCCATGTCACTCGCGCTCATGATCTTGGATCTGGTGAAGCGTAGAGATCCTCTGCTCCAGCTCCGAGATCTTCTGGGTGAGCCTCAGGCAGCCACCACACCCGAAATCGCAGGTAGGAGCTGTCACGACGATAAGAAAGGAGCTGTAGATAAAAATGAGTTGTTAAAAAGTTGGTGATGCTAAAATCGGTTAAAACCCAGGGTTAAAAGGCAATAAAACCAGTTAAAACCGTGTTTTCGTAAAAGACCAAGAGACGCCGACAAACAGAGCTGCGACTAGGCGTGGTCCTGTGACTACCTAGCTAGGTAGACCAGTGTTTGTTTCCCATTGGTGTGTGTGGCTGAGGTAATGCATTAACTACGGTACCAGAACTCCAGTACCAGAACCTTCCCCACACCGGACCGTCACCATGAGTCGGGCACTCGGCCCTCCGTGGAGCCCACCACCACGGAGGAACCATGCAGATGGGAAGGACACGCCTCAGCCGGGAGGAGAGGCCACATCGGATCAGGTCAGGTCTGTGTTTATATTGTGGGGAGCCAGGACGCTTTGCTAGAGCCTGTCCGGCACTGTTAAAAGGCAGAGCCCACCAGTAAAGACAGGACTACTGGTGGGCAGTAACTCTTCTTCTGCGAGCTCCCGTTGTGTACTTCAGTGTGTTGTGTTTTTTTTAACTCTGAGCAGTTTCCTATAGAAGCGCTTGTTGACTCTGGTTGTGAGCAGTCCTTGTTGGACCTGGACTTAGTAAAGAGATGGAAGATCCCAACCATTCGGCTCCCTGCTCCGCTCTCTGTGTCTTCCTTGGACGACCAGAACCTGTCAACCATTACTCACCAGACCATCCCGTGTTACAGGATGGCCGTGTTACAGCGCCTCCTGCAGAACCCCTTATATGTAAAGGCGGAGAAATGTGTGTTCCACGTCCCCAAGGTAAAGTTCCTTGGTTTTATCATCGAGAGCGGGAGGCTAAGGGCAGACCCTGAGAAGGTCAGTGCAGTCACTGAGTGGCCCATTCCAACTTCACGAAAGCAGTTACAAAGGTTCTTGGGCTTTGCCAACTTTTACAGGAGGTTTATAAGGAAATACAGCCAGACCGCCGCCCCGCTGACAAACCTGACCTCTATTAATTGCCCTTTTGTTTGGTCCTCAGAAGCCGAGGCTGCCTTCCAGACCTTAAAAAGGAAGTTCACTAACGCCCCTGTGCTCCACAGACCTGATCCGCAATGCCAATTCACCCTCAAAGTAGATGCCTCCGACACCAAGCCCCCACAATGGAGCTCTAAAATTGAGTCCAACCCGGATGTACCAAAAATTGCAGTTCCACCCTCATCCGCTGGGGGCTGGTGTCAAAAGCGAGCAAATCCTCATTGACTCCCATGTTAAAAATACCAATTTCACAGCAGAAATAAACATGTTTACAGCCTGGTACCAAAACATGTTTTTGGTTTAAATGATCTAGTTTACACTCATGACAACTCTGAGGGGGGGTGAATTTTTTTCTCACTCTTCTGTTTAAGTGTATTAAAAGCCTAAAATTCTGTATAATTAATGAGCATCAGACCCACGTGACCGCAGAGCTAGCTCCGTGGAAAGGCCTCAGCAGAGCCTCGGTCTGGCTTGGAAACTGCTCCGGGATTTTGAGTCTCTGTGTGTATTCTTTTTTGGATATTATTTGTGCAATTGTTGGACAAAATGACTTGCTGTGGCATTAATTGCACTAATAGAGCGTCCAAGGAGTCTCCACTTCATTTTTTCGGTAAGTAAAATTATATTTATGTATTTTAGGTCACTGCCGAGCTGAGCTTAGATTTTAACATGTACTGTTTAACCATGAAATTTAAATGTAATAGGGTAAAACCCAGTGCATTTAACATAATGCTGCACTTTAGAAAATGGGTTGAAATGTAACATGTTGGTGGAGCTGGGTTCTGACTATCGGCTTGTGGAGCTCTCGGGAGACCGATGTTTTCCACCCGTTTCTCCCCTGGCTTCGCGCTTCTGTTTGCTGCGCGGAATGCCGGCTGTTTCTCCCGGCAGCTCGGCGCATCTCTGTCTGATTGCGGCTTCTGTTTGCTGTGCCGGAATGCCGGCTGTTTCTCCCTGCAGCTCGGAGCATCTCTGTCTGATTGCGGCTTCTGTTTGCTGTGCCGGAATGCCGGCTGTTTCTCTTTGCAGCTCGGCGCATCTCTGTCTGATCGCGGCTTCTTTTTGATGCGCGGGCTGCCGGCTTGAGGATCTCTGGGATGGAAACCTTTCCACCCGGTTCTCCCCAGCGGCAGCTCTGCGCATCTCAGATCGCAGCGGCGCTTGTCTGCTGTGCGGCTGCCAGCTTGTGGAGGTCTCGGAGACCTCTGTGTTCCACCCGGTTTTACCCAGCCGTCAGCCCGGCGTATCTCTGACTCAGAAGCTCTGGTGTTGTGCTCAGTTAACTCCGGTTGTAGCTAGGTTGCTACCTCTATCAGCTTAGCTCCCTCCTCCACGTTAGCTTTGGGTTAGCCACGGTTAGCTTTAGGTTAGCTTGTAGCTAGTTCGACTGGGTGTCGTCAGTTGATCCCAGCCTTACAGCCCCACCCTCAGCTCCTCATCTCTTCCCTTTTGTGGAATTGCCTGGGCTTGAAAGAACCTGTGACACAGTCAAAATGGCGGTGGTGGCCACCTCCCAAAATAGCCTCAAAAACGTGATATTGGAGCCTATGGAAAGGAGATGTCCAGTATATTATGTCAATGTCCGACACCGGTGTCGGCGCTGTACTCTCTCAGGTATCTCCCATGGATAACAAACTTCATCCTTGTGCCTTTTTTTCTCGCCATTTAACTCCTGCAGAGAGCAGATATGGCGTGGGTGACCGAGAGCTGCTGGCAGTAAAGCTCGCTATTGAGGAGTGGAGACACTGGCTGGAGGGGGCAGAAACACCTTTCGTCATCTGGACTGACCACAAGAATCTGGTTTACCTGAGAGAAGCTAAGAGGCTTAATCACATTTCAATTTCCAGATTTCTTACCGCCCTGGGTCTAAAAATGCAAAACCAGACGCCCTCTCCAGGTTGTACGCTCCGGATCAGGAGGTTGAGCCCTCCACCATTCTCCCCCCAGCATGTGTGGTGGGAGGAGTCATGTGGGAGATCTGGGATCAGGTGCTGGAGGCTCTTAAAACTGACCCAGGTCCAGGTAAGGGTGCGCCTGGCCGGCTTTATGTGCCACAAGGCTTACGGGGGCAAGGTCATCCACACCGGCAGGTTTGTGCCCTTTTGTTTGGTTTGCAGGTTGCACTATTGCCCTATTGAAACTGACTTTCTGGTGGCCTGCTATGTACAAGGACGTGAAGGACTACATCTCGGCGTGCCACGTATGTGCCAACAGAAGGGGGACCATCGTCTCCAGCAGGCTTATTAAACCCCCTTCCTACTCCCTCACGTCCCTGGTCACACATAGCCTTAGATTTCATCTGTGGGTTACCTGATTCGCATGGGTTTTCCACTATCCTCACTATAGTGTACAGGTTTTCGAAGGCTTGCCACCTCGTACCCCTAAAGTCTCTCCCTTCCTCCTCTGTTACCGCTTAACTCCTCGTTAAGCATGTGTTCAGGTTGCACGGGATCCCAGAGGAGATTCTCTCGGATCAGGGACCTCAATTCATCTCCAGAGTGTGGAGGGAATTCGCCAAAGCTCAGGGAGCTGTAATGGAATTGAATTACAATTTAATTAATGACCATAGACATTAAAGATCCATATAGAGTATGAATCCCATCTAATGGACACTGGGTTATTTAAATCAGAAGATTGGATCTTTTTATTACAGGGGAATTAACTAAAAACTTTGCATGAATTGACAGACAAGAGAAGAGAGAGACTTTCAAATGTTTAAGAAAATGTATTACTAAAATTATTTTTAAACAATTTAACAAGACCAAATGTCTAATGATGGATGTTGTTGGAAGTGTGAGGTGGAGTGTGTGTGTGTGTGTGTGTGTGTGTGTGTGTGTGTGTGTGTGTGTGTGTGTGTGTGTGTGTGTGTGTGTGTGTGTGTGTGTGTGTGTGTGTGTGTGTGTGTGTGTGTGAACGATGTCAAGTTCAGAGCCTCCGCGTCCGGAGAAGCGAGTCTAACCCCCAAATTCCACTACCTCCGGTCCGCCCCCGCCTTCCGCAGCCGCTCGCTTCCGAACTCAATTTTTACTGCTACCCGCTCTACAATGGCTCTGCTCCGGTGCGGAGACCTGAGGGGGGCAAACAAGCATGCGCGGGATTTTCGAGATCTTGCGATACAGTCCGAGCAATAAACGCAGAAGTTAGATCCAAACACCCGTTGTGTGGGAGAAGCATCGAAATGAACTGTTTAATCTGCCCATCATTTGTGTTGAGAGATCAGCAGTGTTTGGATCAACAAAGTGTGTCTACTTTGATAGTAGAAACTGTATTTATGGCTTACTTTTGTGCATTTAAACTTCAGCCGCCATTGATAGTTGTTAAAAGTTGTTAAACCTGTGCATATGAAACAAAAAATGCCTTTTGTTTATCGATTTATTGTGAAAAACGGAAGTTGTGCTTGCTCCTTTTCCTGTTGGGCTGTTGTGATTTCTGTCCATTTACTGCGGAGGTGCTCCGGCGTCCGGCGAAAATAGGATCGATTCTATTTTTGCCAGACGCCGGAACAGAGGGCGGCGCACGGCGCCGCACTGCCGGAGCATGGTCGCAGTAGTGGAATTGCTCTGATTGACTACAACGGGACCGATTTTGCTCTGGCGTTCGTGTCGGAGCGGAGCGGAGCGGAGGTAGTGGAATTTGGGGGTAAGTGGGATATGATGTTTTGCTCCTAACTGGTCAAGTTTGAACCGTGGTCATAAACACATGAGACGCCAGTATTGTCGCATCCACATACCCTTCAGTGAGACCTCCGTACAGATCCGGATGCCAGGTCCAAGGCTCTCCTCTGGTGCCAGAGCCGATGAAACAGCGTCACAGCACGACAACCCAGTCTTTGGAGAGTCTCGAGGTAAAAAGCGACAGGTGTTCACAGCGTCAAAAAGGGGACCCTCCTTGGGTCAGCGAGTTCAGCTTTTATTCTGAAGGAACCGTTGTTGGTTGATAACAACAACAGGTTTTTCCCAGCTTAGTAGTTCTTAGCTTAAAAAGAAAAGTATAGATGGCCTGTCCATACTTCACTTAGCATGCGGTGAACTTCAGGGGATCTTGAGATCTTGTTGTATATTGACTTAAAATGGCATTGGAACTGTTTTATTAATCTGGATGTTTTTGATTCTGGACGAATCAAAGCTGACAGATTAAATAAACACCACGCCACGCTTCAGACGGGGAAGATTCTGACTGGATCAGCAACAGCAATGTGTCATGTGTTTATTTA
Organism: Nothobranchius kuhntae; assembly: GCA_006942095.1. Taxonomy (NCBI): domain Eukaryota; kingdom Metazoa; phylum Chordata; class Actinopteri; order Cyprinodontiformes; family Nothobranchiidae; genus Nothobranchius; species Nothobranchius kuhntae. The sequence goes on along the minus strand of SSNQ01034588.1, from coordinate 243,567 downwards.
CCTTAGTGTATCAGCGTGTCTAGTGACTAGAATAAGTCATTTACTTATTAAAAACATATTAATCATAATATTGTGGTTTCACAGATCGGTCATGTGATATTATTAACTAACAGTTGTTTTGATTAGCTTTATTGAAAATAGAGTTCTTTGGCTTTTAATAAAAGAAAAGAAAGGAGTCTTCATCTTCTGTCTTCATTGCTGGAACGTAAACAGTTTAGAAGCGAATGCATGACCTTGAGGCTGTTTCATGCACTCTGGCACTGTGTCAAAAGGAAACAGTGGTTAGAGGATAATAACCCTGAGAAATGGCTCCTTCATCACATTACAGAGCTATGCTCTCCCTCACTTCCGGATATCACCCGCAGACGAATGGACAATGTGAGCGCATGAACCAGGAGCTCGGGGCAATGCTGCACTGTGTCTGCTCCTCACACCCATCCTCTTGGAGCTCCCACCTCGCCTGGGTGGAGTACGCCCACAACTGCCAGGTTTCAACCGCTACAGGTCAGTCCCCATTTGAAGCCTCTCTTGGTTACCAGCCATCCTTGTTTCCCCAGCAGTCCTCGGCCCCATCTTCGATCCCTCAGTTTCTCCGGGTGGGCAGACGGGCGTGGGTATCCACCCGAGCCGCACTGGACAGAACGGCTGACAGGAACAAGCGGCTGGCGGACCGCTGGCGATGTCCGGCCCCAGATTACGCCCCTGGTCAGGAAGTATGGCTCTCGTCTAAGGGCATCCCGCTGAAAGCCACCTCCCGTAAGTTCACTCCCAGATTCATAGGCCCGTTTAAGGTCCTGGGGGTCCCCACTCCCTCCACGGTTCGAATGGAGCTCCCACGCTCTCAAAGTTCACCCGGTCTTCCACGTGTCCCTGGTCAAGCCTGTTGGTTCTAGCCCCCTCTGTCCCATGCCGGCTCCCCCGCTGCCTGCAAGATACTACAATAGGGGCCTGGTTTACACTGTCCGCAGCCTAGTGCTTCATTAAATGCACGTGTGATCCTGTGCCAGTCCTCCCGACTCAACATTTTGACGATGACCTTCCTCAGATCATGCTGTTCTGCGTTATCGGATATACTCCCATAAGAAATAGAATGTTGACTGAAAGCACCTGGGTTTGTGTGAAGGAAATGTGACGTTGTTTTCACTCCCTATGTTAAACAGCTTTCCACCTGACGGTGTAGTTTTGGAATGTGATGTGTGTGCGTTGTTTGTGTCTGTAACTCTGTAACTCGAGAAGGCCCCACTTTCTTCATCCTATCTTTTCAATAAAACTTACTGTGGGACAAGGAGGGGCCGAGAAGTATGGCGGAGACCCGGAGGGGTTTTTGCCATGTCTTCCCTCCGCTGTTCTGGCCATACAGCGTAAAACGACCTCCCTCCTCTTTGTGTGTGTTCATTTCAGGTTTAAAGGTTAAGGAATTTAAAAATAGCCCAACACTCAGCAGCTGGTAAATATCCTGTGTTCTTTCTGCTTGCGGACCAGAGCACATATCCAAAGACATGCCTCCCAGCCAAGTGCAGAGTCTTCTATGTTGGGGAAACATGCTGGATATTGCATCCTGTGGTGCCCACAGAGACTCAGGAACATCTATGTGATAACAGAAATGATTCATACATAGAAGTGACAAACCTCAGAGGAGGTAGATGTTTCCTCCAGAAGATATTGAATTATATCCTACTGGGGTCTTTTGCTACTTATCACACTGTCTGCCAGCCTTTTAGTCTCTGTGGTGGGGGAAATCTGCAGTAAAAGTCATCATTAAAAAGATGTTGAAGTTGGGCTTTTGAGGCTTTTTTATGATCAGATAATACAAGCTCCTCGTTAAGTCACCCATGGCTGTTCATGAATAATCATTTAAGTTGGCTGTGTGTGAGGTGTTGAACTTAAGTGAATTCAATACTTCACACCATCAAGCTGTGAAACTTACTTAACATATGTTGACTATGACAGTATCAGTGTGGTGGTGGGTTGACTGCCACCTTACATGCTGCCTGGCAGAAATCACAGCAAGAAGGACAGAAGATGGTCGTGAACCTCACTGTCAGAGTCTTGACTCTCCCCCACTTATTTTATTTATTTATTCATTAACTTATATTTCGAGAGGATAAACCACTTGAGATGAACCATCTCGTTTACAAGTGGGTCCTCTAAACACATCAAAACAAACAGTAAACCAAGATAGCAAACAGTATTTCAATGCCACACATTGAAATCACAATTATAATAAAAATACAAATAATATTAATAACAATAAAAATTTAAAATTAAAAGATAAACACGAAATAAAGATCAAAGTAAAAAATCTAAATAAAAAAGTACAGATGGGTATTAAATATTCTAAAAGGTTTTAAACTGACAAATTGTAGTGATGATTCTTAGGAAAATAGGCAGATTGTTCTAGTCTCTTGGTGCTTTGACAGAAAAGGCCAGCATTCCTGACTCCGATTTAGAAAAAAGGATGATGAAACATGCGTTCTACGAGTGTGATAATGAGATCTAAATGGAATTAGTAAGGTAGTTAAGTATGAAGGAAAATTAAAATGAACACACTTAAAAATAAACAACAACCAGTGAAACTTCCGCATAGCTTCAGGTGTACACCAGGACAGATGATCATATATATGGTCATACTTATGTAACGACAGGGCCGTGCAGAGACCTTTGACGGGGCGGGTGCTCAAAGTAAAAAAAAAAGCAGCACTTATAGAGCAATCCAACAAGTTAGAAAATTCAGATAATGAGACCCTTGGGTTCAAACAACATAATAAAAATATATCAATTAGTGTCATTAGTGTTAGTTCATAAATAATAGTTTTAGTTTTTAAAGCTGACTCAGTGTCTGGTTTGTATTTAGTGTTTATTAAAGTGTGTAAAACTGCAGCCTAAATGAAAAAAAAATGGATTTGAATTTACTAAACAGGTACGTCAGAATGACTTGAGCTAACTATGTCAAAAGAACTATTTAAACTCAGAACTGTGTTGCAAACACTCAGAAAACAGTGTGACCCCTGGACTCACGATTACCAGTTTAATGACTGCAGCCTGTCTGTGACCACAAGTCTACGCTCTGGTCCAGAGAACGGGATACAGTAAAATAAATACTAGGTATCATAAAATAACACTCATAGGCTACTTCACAACTGTAGCTAGCTACATTTCTACCAGCATTATGAAGCTCAATAAGCAGATAAAAGGTTATAAAAAGTCAACTAATAAAATTCTGCACTGATAACATTATATTTTCAGCTAAATAAATATTTATTGTAAGTATAATATATATTGTAAGTATATTGTAAGTAGACCACAGTCACCCATCACATGCACTGATCACCCTGCTGCCCTCTGGAAGGCGCTACAGGAGCCTCCGGACTAAGACCACCAGGTACCGGAACAGTTTCTTCCCAACAGCTGTCAGACTCCTGAACTCTGCCTCCTGACATATGACCCACGTTAAACTCATGGACTGGTTGTATTAACTACAGCCTGTACATACTTATAGTCATAGAATATTCACAACATACTTCATACCGTGTACATTATAGCATACGTAATGGATCCATTTCTGTAATATACTTACACATCTATATTATTGCTAATATATATTGTAATACATCTATATCATGGCTAAAGCACTTCTGGATGGATGCAAACTGCATTTCGTTGCCCTGTACCTGTACATGTGCAATGACAATAAAGTTGAATTCTATTCTATTCTATTCTATAAATAATGCTGGAATGAAGCTGAATCATTTGGTAAACAGTTGAGTGTTCAAATAAAAACCAGTGTGACTTTAATCTGTCCCTCCTCATGTCACCATCTACAGAAACAGCCTTCTGGGACACCTGACCAACCAGGTGGATTTTATTTGTGACGTTTCCATAATTTTATAAAAGCTGCTGATGAAGATGATGAGAATATCTCCTCCCTTTGGTTCTCTGCTCTCCCGTCGCGGTTCGCTCCGTTTCTTTCGTGACGCTGCAAAGCTGATGGTTCCCTTCTAATAGCTATTTTTGGAGTAACATTAATTACATCATGCAATACCTCGTTGGAAAGCTCGTTTTATGTACTGTTAGAAACCGTTTGAATGATTTTTATTTGATTAGTAATTCAGAAGTTTTGACCCGGAGAATCTAGAGTGAGAAATATCAACATCTGTGATTCTTTGTTGTGAGTTTCTTCAAAACTTCAGGAGAAGTCTCTCTCATGTCTCATTTTCTGTCCCAGACATGCAGCTACCTGACTATGCTCCACACACACTAACCACGGACTCAAACGCACGTAAACAAAAGTTCTGATATTAAAATCCATCCAGCTGACGTGAAGCAGGCAGAAAAAAAAACGTACAGGTAGATGAACGCAGACTCCTGTCCGCAGGGGAAACACCGGTCTGTCGTCTCCATGGCTATAAGGTAGAGCGACAGCAGGGACAACCAATCACACATTAGTATGATGCGGCAGAGCCAATCAGTGAGCTTGTAGGCGGGTCTAAGGGAAAATAGGCCTCAGCTTGAGGCGACTACCTCCGCATGGTCCTAGTGCCTGATATGTATCACATTATAACAGATGTGTGCAGTAAAATCTGATGAACGACCGGAAACAGGGCACTTTGGGCACTTCGGACAAAAGGGGCAGGTGGTCAAATCTCAAAGTGCGTGACTAGGGTGGTCAAAACACCCGTCATTAGTTTTCATTTAAATTGCAGTACAACAGTGGTCTGCAAATGGCGGCCCGCGGGCCACGTCTGGCCCGCGAGCCCTCTCTTTGTGGCCCCCAAACCCCGCACACACCCCACCCCCGATGGCCGACCGGGAGGTGTAGGATAGATAGAGCTGAGGAAAATAATCAGATAATCAATGCATGAGATGCAGGCATAAACGGTTTTGCATCATAGAAGAGTACCATAATCAACTATAGTGGAATGTAGTTTTGTTATTTTAACGGCGGCACCAGCGCAGCATCCAAATCTGTCAGAGCGGGTGTTCTCCACATTTACCGGGTAGGAAACTTTGATCTGCCTTTATGTGGTACTGCAGGGCTGAGCACTGGAGTTATAACCTGAGACCAAACCCGAACTGAATCAGCCCAACCGGTTCTGTTGGATTTGGGCCGTAAATTATGTTGATTGAGTGGGTTGCCGCTCGGCGCACTCCGCTCACTCGATCAGCAACAGAGAGAGAGAGATAGAGAAAGAGGGAGATTGTCTGCTCACACATATGTGCGATCCAGGGCCTTGCATTCATTTTTTTGTTCTTCCAGAGACCCATGAGCCGACGAGAAAGGGATGAGACTTATGGGCTCGACACACGGGAGGCGGCATCGCCTCTCCTACATTCATTTTCAATGAGACATGCGCGACAAAGCGATAATCGCGGGTCTCCCTCCTACCAAGCAAAACACGAAAAACGTGCGTGTAAAATTTTGCGCTCGTGCACGTGTCGTGCACAGGCGACCCAGCGACGCGATCCCAGAAGGTTGAAATATTTTCAACTTTTCATCGCTGTCGCTCAGACGAGGACCAATCAACGGAGGTTCTATTTCGTCTAGTCTTAGCCCTTAAGCTAGCTGCTATTGGAAGGATGATCTCCGCATCAGCCAATCATGAAGAGCTTAAATGTACGCCCACCAATAGTGGGCCCCCTTGTGGTATATAACCGCAGTGACCCCACTGCTCACCCTTTTTCTCTTCATGCCAAGCTTGAGAGCTTTATTAAAGAGCAAATATTATCCCAAAAGAGCAAAATTATCCGAAGACGACTTACCAGCCATGTCCAGCGATGCCAGACCCTGCCCGACCTGCCAGACGGGCTCCATTTCCAGCGGCGACCTGCACGCTAAGTGTGAGGTCTGTCTCGGGGCTCACCACGCTGGCCTGGCCTTGACCCCGCAGGCCTCGTGCCCGTTCTGTGCCGCTCTGCCCGTGGCGGAGAAGATTCGCCGGGTCGAGTACTTCACTCCCGCCGCGGACGAAGAATTTCCGGTGGCTGACTCCTACCCGCTGGACAAGGCTTTGGTTTTCTTCTACGCCGGTCAGGAGCCGGCTGGCTTCAACCGGCTGGATGACGTCAACGACAGCGAAAACTACGATGAGGCGGCATCCCTCCTAGACATAACGGAGGTCGACGAGCTTCGCTCAGCGGGTCCTTCTGCCCCAGTGGCTTCTCACTCCTCCCTGCCAGCAGTGAGAGCACTGCTCCAGGAGCTGCCCGCCATCATTTCTGCAGCAGGACCCCGCAAGGGGCTAGCTGTTCCAGAACCGGCCCTGCCTGAAGCGGATGATTTGGCGGGAATTTTCGGGGCAACTCAGACACGCTGTCCAGACCCTATCTGGCCGCGCTTCCCCGCTGCTATGAGCTGCTGGTCTGCCGCCTTCTCCGAGCCTGCCAAGCTCAAGGCGCCAGTCTCCATGTATGCGCCCATCACCAAGGTCGAGGGGTTTTCCGACCAAGGCTGGCCGTCCGTTCCTCCGCTAGAGCCGGATTTGGCCTCGCTGTTCGGGGCCAAGAACCACCTCGCTGGCCCGCGAGCTGTTCCCGCTTCAAAACATGACCAGCTGCTGACGCGACTCACCGACCGTGCACATCAGTGTGCCTTTCAGACCGGCGCTGCAGGGAATAACATCGCCCTTCTTGCCTTCGGCGTCTCCAAGATGATGGAGGAGCTGGAAGCTCCCGAGGAGTCGAAAGCCGTCATAACTAAGACTGCTGATGCTATCCTCAATCTGTGTGCTGCTGTGCTCACCGGTTCTGCTCGCATCGCTGCCTGGCAGACCCTCATCCAGCGAGCAATCTGGCTGAAGGCCCTGCCCTCCATTCCGGAACATCTGCAAAGAGAGATGCTGGATGGCCCCATCACCACCGATGTTCTGTTTGGTCCCCATCTTAGGGGTGTCATTGAGAGGGCTCAGAAGACGGCCGAACTATCGGCTACGGTGCGAGACCTGGTCCACCCTCGGTCAGCCTCGCACTCCGGCCGTTCAGCCAGAGGATGGGACGAACGGCGCGGAAGCTTCAGACGTCCAGCTGCACCGCCCACTCCACGGAGCCGGCCTCCCGCTTCGGCTCCACATCAGCGGGACCAGCGAGATGGCGGACAACGGTTCCGGCGGGGCCAGCAGACGCCGTCTTGGCAGTCCCAGGTGCAGGAGCCTCGCCGAAAGCAGCCACGGAAGTGACTCTTTGGGGGGAATGTGTGTGTTACTGATTGTTCTGATATTGTTGGTTTTGAAATAAAACCCAAAAAACGTCACTCAAAGAGCACAATCCTACAGTCCTCCGCAGAATCCTCTGCCGAGTTTTCACACATGTTCCCCACACCAAGCACTGCTGCACGCACACATGTTCCTGCAGGTAGTCATAATACACGGCCAGCCGTAAGGGTGCGCTCCATTTGCGCTCCGGCCCCAGCATCCAGCCAGGCCCCACTCGTCCCGCTCTTCCCACGCCGTTGGGTGGGGCGGGATGTCATGTCGCTGTCTCGACCACGCGCGGCGGCACAGTGCATGGCTCCTTCCGCTAGCACTCTGTCGCCCCCGTGCACAGGCCCGGCTCCCACTCGTCCTTCACTCTCGGACTCCACGCACCGCGGTGTGGACCAGCCTGTTCCAGCTGTTTCGCACTCGCCCTTTCGAGCGCAGCCCTCCATGGGTCGCCCCCAGTTCTCTGGTACGGGCGACGGCGGTAAGGGCGCATGCACAACCCTCAGACGTTGTTCACGTGACCGCGCACACGCGTCCACCGTCGGAACGCGCGCACGAGTGGCGCCGCCTTTGCATCATGAGCAAATGGATTTCGGACACCATTCATTGCGGTCACACACTTCATTTTCAGGCCACTCCACCTCCCTTCAACGGGATCGTGGAGACGACGTTCACATCGCAAGTACAGTCTCAGGCGCTAGAGCTGGAGCTGCGGGAACTTCTGTCCAAAGACGCTATTTCCCGAGTCCCTCGCGGACAAGAACTCTCGGGTTTCTACTCCCGCTACTTCGTAGTACCGAAGAAGTCGGGAGGAATGAGGCCGATTCTCGACCTGTCCCTGTTCAACTGCTCCATAGCAGTAATGCATTTCCGCATGTTAACGATGAGACAAGTCCTGGAATATGTGCGCCCCGGGGATTGGTTCACGTCAATCGACCTGAAAGACGCATACTTCCACATACCAGTAGTTCCAAACCACCGGAAGTTTCTGCGTTTTTCGTTCAAGGGAGTTCAATATCAGTTCAATCGCCTCCCTTTCGGCTACTCGCTAGCCCCGCGCACCTTCTCCAAATGTCTGGAGACCGCGCTGCAGCCACTGCGCACGGAGGGAATGAGGGTCTTATTTTACCTGGACGATCTTCTCCTGTGCGCTCGGTCCAAGGACGAGGCGTCACAGCAAACCAGGAGGTTGACAGAGCATCTGTCAACCCTAGGGTTTTCTATAAACTGGGAAAAGAGCTCCATCCTTCCATCCCAGTCGATTGTGTATCTCGGGGTGGAGTTGGACGCCTCCCTAATGAGAGCACGTTTGTCGCCTGCAAGAGCGGCAGATCTCTCCACGGTGATCTCCCGTGTTCAACCCCGCAAGATCGTGAGAGCCCGGTTAGTCATGAAACTCCTGGGCATGATGTCCGCAGCCCATTCGGTGGTGCCGCTAGGTTTGCTGCGCACGAGGCGCTTGCAACGCTGGTTCATCCGCCTCCGGGTACACCCGATACGTCAGAAGAGACGTATGTTGAGGATTCCCCCTTCAGTGGGCGGGGACCTCGCTCACTGGGGGAACCCCTGCATCCTCTCACGCGGGGTTCCCATCGGACGTCCTGCGTCACACGTATCTGTGTTTACGGATGCGTCACTGTCGGGGTGGGGGGGCACGTGCTTGTCCCATACGGTGGCAGATCGCTGGCCCTCCCACACGCACGAGCACATAAATGTGTTGGAGCTTATGACAGTGAGGAATGTGATCAGACACTTCGCTGCCCTTCTCGAGGGCCGTCATGTCGAAGTTCACACAGACAACCGGGTAGCNGCCCTTTCGAGCGCAGCCCTCCATGGGTCGCCCCCAGTTCTCTGGTACGGGCGACGGCGGTAAGGGCGCATGCACAACCCTCAGACGTTGTTCACGTGACCGCGCACACGCGTCCACTGTCGGAACGCGCGCACGAGTGGCGCCGCCTTTGCATCATGAGCAAATGGATTTCGGACACCATTCATTGCGGTCACACACTTCATTTTCAGGCCACTCCACCTCCCTTCAACGGGATCGTGGAGACGACGTTCACATCGCAAGTACAGTCTCAGGCGCTAGAGCTGGAGCTGCGGGAACTTCTGTCCAAAGACGCTATTTCCCGAGTCCCTCGCGGACAAGAACTCTCGGGTTTCTACTCCCGCTACTTCGTAGTACCGAAGAAGTCGGGAGGAATGAGGCCGATTCTCGACCTGTCCCTGTTCAACTGCTCCATAGCAGTAATGCATTTCCGCATGTTAACGATGAGACAAGTCCTGGAATATGTGCGCCCCGGGGATTGGTTCACGTCAATCGACCTGAAAGACGCATACTTCCACATACCAGTAGTTCCAAACCACCGGAAGTTTCTGCGTTTTTCGTTCAAGGGAGT
>SSNQ01034588.1:222372-233962 GCA_006942095.1 Nothobranchius kuhntae | reverse complement strand
GACAAGAACTCTCGGGTTTCTACTCCCGCTACTTCGTAGTACCGAAGAAGTCGGGAGGAATGAGGCCGATTCTCGACCTGTCCCTGTTCAACTGCTCCATAGCAGTAATGCATTTCCGCATGTTAACGATGAGACAAGTCCTGGAATATGTGCGCCCCGGGGATTGGTTCACGTCAATCGACCTGAAAGACGCATACTTCCACATACCAGTAGTTCCAAACCACCGGAAGTTTCTGCGTTTTTCGTTCAAGGGAGTTCAATATCAGTTCAATCGCCTCCCTTTCGGCTACTCGCTAGCCCCGCGCACCTTCTCCAAATGTCTGGAGACCGCGCTGCAGCCACTGCGCACGGAGGGAATGAGGGTCTTATTTTACCTGGACGATCTTCTCCTGTGCGCTCGGTCCAAGGACGAGGCGTCACAGCAAACCAGGAGGTTGACAGAGCATCTGTCAACCCTAGGGTTTTCTATAAACTGGGAAAAGAGCTCCATCCTTCCATCCCAGTCGATTGTGTATCTCGGGGTGGAGTTGGACGCCTCCCTAATGAGAGCACGTTTGTCGCCTGCAAGAGCGGCGGATCTCTCCACGGTGATCTCCCGTGTTCAAGCCCGCAAGATCGTGAGAGCCCGGTTAGTCATGAAACTCCTGGGCATGATGTCCGCAGCCCATTCGGTGGTGCCGCTGGGTTTGCTGCGCACGACGCGCAACTCCGACTGGCGTCTACATCCTGCACTGATATCACAGATCTGGATCAGGTTCGGGGAACCGTCTGTGGATCTGTTCGCGGCTCGCGAAAACGCTCAGTGTCGCCTGTGGTTTTCCCTGAGTCCCCGGGACGGACCCCCGCTCGGGGCGGACGCCTTCTCACACCAGCCCTGGCTTCGAACGCTCCTTTATGCGTTTCCACCAGTCCCTCTGATTCCCTGTCTCTTGGACCGAATTCGGTCGGAACAGCTCTCGGTGATTCTGGTGGCTCCCAGACGCATGTCCGCGTCATGGTTTCCGGACCTGCAAGCGCTAGTGTCCGGCTCCCCGTGGAGGCTCCCGTGGAGGGCGGATGCCCTTCTCCAGGCGGATGGGATAATCAAACATCCTCCGGAAATAGGCCAACGGCTGTGGGTCTGGCCGCTGAGCGGTCACGCTTAGAGGCTTCTGGGCTGCCGCATGATGTGGTCGCCACGATTCAGAGTGCGCGGGCGCCCTCTACCATTGCGTCTTACGCTGCTAAATGGGCAGCTTTCCAGAACTGGTGCGCAGAACGGAATGTTCAAGCGCTCTCCTGCCAGCTGGCGGATGTCCTATCGTTTCTGGGCTGCATGGTGGCGCAGTGGTTAGCACTGTTGCCTCGCAGCACGAAGGTCGCAGGTTCAAAACTCGCCTTTCTGCGTGGAGTTGCATGTTCTCCCCATGCATGCGTGGGTTTCCTCCGGGTACTCCGGTTTCCCCCACAGATCACAACATGCCCTATAGGGTATAAAAAATTGTACGTCGCTTTGGATAAAAGCGTCTGCGAAATGAATAAACATAAACATAAACATTCTGAAGATACTGATGGACAGGGGCCTCGCATTCAGCACTGTTAAGACATATGCTGCAGCTATCTCATCATGTCATCAGGGTTTTGGAGATAGATCTGTTTTCAATCATCCCCTCACAAAACGTTTTCTAAAAGGTGTCAGGAGGAACAGACCTGTGTCCCGCCCGCTTTTTCCCCAATGGGATCTAACGGTGGTTCTGCGTGGCTTATCTGAAGCTCCATTTGAACCCTTGGACCAGGTCTCACTCAAGTTCCTGTCGCTTAAAACTGCATTGCTGCTGGCGCTAGCATCAGTTAAGAGAGTGAGTGACCTAACCCCCCTCTCAGTGGCTCCCGCATGCCTCAGGATCCGGGAGGATGGCGGATCTGCTGTTTTATGCCCCAACCCAGCCTTTGTGCCCAAAAGCATTAATGCTTCCTTCAAATCCAGGTCAATTTCATTGGCTGGACTTTTTCCTCCTCCCCATAATTCTGAGGAGGAGGCGGCTTCTCACCTTCTCTGCCCGGTGCACGCGCTTGCACGATATGTGTCACGCACTTCAGGGATTCGTCGCTCACAAAACCTGTTTGTGCACTACAGGGAGTCTTCCCTTGGTCAGGCGCTGTCGGCACAGCGCCTTTCACGCTGGCTGTGTGACGCCATTTCCCTCGCTTACACATCATCAGGGCGGGATCCCCCTGAGGCACTCAGGGCTCACTCAGCCAGAGGGATTTCCTCTTCGATGGTGCTCCTCAGTGGTGTGTCAATGGAAGACATTTGTCAGGCTGCTTCATGGGCTTCACCCTGTTCCTTTACTCGTTATTATTTACGAGATGTGTCTTCAGGATCCATCACTCGTTCAGTGCTTGGACCCCAGCAGGCTAAATGAATGCTTATGGCACCTCATTGGTCTTGCTGAGATGGATTTCATCCTCTTGTGGATGATGTTTTTTAGTGGGGGCCCCTCTCTTATCGTGCCTGCCTCAGTATTTAAGCCTGGTCTGAGGCTGAACGTCCCCCACTAGAGGAGATTTGCTTGGGTGTGTCCATTGGTTGTGTTAACCAGTGGGGCGTAAACCCATCCAGCTGTGCTTTATTCCAATAGCAGCTAGCTTAAGGGCTAAGACTAGACGAAATAGAACGTTGGTTACGTATTGTAACCCCAGATTCTATGAGTCTAGTCGCAGCCCTTAAGCCACTGGCCCCACTGGTTATGATGGGAATAAGAGCCAGTGGAGGTGAGCAGTGGGGTCACTGCGGTTATATACCACGAGGGGGCCCACTATTGGTGGGCGTACATTTAAGCTCTTCATGATTGGCTGATGCGGAGATCATCCTTCCAATAGCAGCTAGCTTAAGGGCTGCGACTAGACTCATAGAATCTGGGGTTAGAATACGTAACCAACGTTTCATTCACTGACCAATGAGCAGACATTATGCTCCGCACACCTCCGAGCAAACATGGAGAAGTTGATTATTATGTTTTCTATAGTAAAACCAGACGTAAGATTTCACATACCGTAAATCCTCTAATACAGGCAGGTATTCAATTAAAGGCCGGGTCTCCAATTTTGGCCGGTGTCGGAGCCAACGGAGGTAAACAATGGCCGATCTCTTATTGTGGCCGGGTGGAATGTGGTAACAAGCAAGTATGAGCATCCCAGCGGCAGGGTTATAGTCCCCAAATCAACCAGCAGGAGGCAGTAGAGGTTCACGCAGACCTTTGTTGAGCTTTTTCTTCAACGCTTTGTAACGCTACAGACACGATCCTCTATCACACTCCTACCACACAGAGTCACGGTGTCAGTTAACCATGCTAATTCAACCCCTCCACAGAACACATATCACCTTCCCTGTGGCTTACATAACACTCACACACTCCGCACACCTCCGCACACATAGGAACTAGCAGAACGATAGGAAACACATATAACACAATACCCAGAATGCACCTGGCTTACAACCCCAGCCAGGTCATTACACTATCTAGTTCAAAGAGAACGTGCTGATTATGCTGCAGAACACTCTGGAGAGCAGCAGTAGGGGGTGTATGAACTAGTCAACTTCACTATACAGTAATCCCTCGCTACTTCGCGGTTCGTTCATCGCGGATTCGCTGCTTCGTGGATTTTTTCTTTGGACAATTTTTCAGGGGGAATTCGCAGATTCGCGGTATTTTTCACTGATTCGCGGTATTTTTCTATGCGAAATATCAAGAAATTCTTGTTTTTTTCATCAATTTCATAAAATTCACTTTTTGTAATAAAACTAAAAAAAAACAAGTAAAAAAAATTTTTTCTTGAGTTTTACCCACAAAAAGAGAATGTGATCATACGATAATTCAATAGGGAGCGTGGTTTCACAGACGCGGAAGTGATAGCGTCGGTGAAACGCCGGCTGATCTAGGAAACCCCCGAGCGTTCGAGCGTCAACGAAGTGACACGGAAATGCCGGGCTTTCCAGAAGTAAGTAAGATAACTTACTATGAGCTGATAGTTCGTTGGAATGATCGGTAGGTTGGAAACTCTGATCATGAATCTGAAGAAACGATGACGGTGAGCTGGAAAGGCGACTTCCGTTTATAGCCGCGGTTTGTGACGTAGGTGCAACGTGGAGGGAATCCCCGCGAGGGGCATGCTGGGAAACCCTACTTCGCGGATTTTCACCTATCGCGGCCAGGTTTGGAACACATCTACCGTGATAAACGAGGGATTACTGTAGTGACTTTTTATGCCTGTCGTCGACTAGTCGCTGTCACGTGATAATGACCGGCAAGATGCAGCCCTCGGAAAAGACAGCAGCCTGCTGTCAGCAGGTGACAAGCTCCTGCGCTCGGGGGGTGGGTGTGGGGGTGGGGGGGGCAACGCGCTGTGCCAGACCGTAGGTACTGACACGCGATCGTTCATGTCGGTTCATTTCCTTTAATGTTTTCTGTCTTTTATTTGCGCCTGATGTGCATCGCTGCTGTGGAGCGGGGCGCATCAACTTGTCCTCCGACGCACTGATCACTGATGCGGCCGGCAAGCACGGACCGCTCAGCTGTTTTCGCGGTCGGTAGATCTGCCTCCTGAGCACGGCCACAGTAACAATCAGGTGTCGCCACCTCAAAAACTAATTTAACACGCGATCGTTCATGTCAGTTCATTTCCTTTAATGTTTTCTGTCTTTTATTTACGCCTGATGCGTTTCGCTGCATGCTGTGGAGCGGGGCGCTGCGAGCATCACCTTGTCCTCCGACGCACTGATCACTGATAAGACCGTCAAACAGCGAGCGCTCCGCTGTTTTTGCGGTCAGTAGATCTTTTAGAACTGCAGTTCAAAGGTAACTCATGAGGTGAATATATATGAACCCAGGTAGCAGTTTTTCTTTATGATTGAGAGGAGATGCAGGAAGATAATAAACAGACAGGACAGAAAAATAGTCAAATAAAAACAAGTTAGTTTTTGTACCTGGTGGTTGCAACAAACAGACACCATTGAAGGTCATCAGAAGTGAGGAACAGAAAATGAAATAATTATTTTAATGTTTAGAGCAGCAGGAACTCCGAGAGGCTGCAGGTGCATCAGTGAGTTTGCGGCCGCTGCGCAGGGGGAGGGNGGATCCCCCTGAGGCACTCAGGGCTCACTCAGCCAGAGGGATTTCCTCTTCGATGGCGCTCCTCAGTGGTGTGTCAATGGAAGACATTTGTCAGGCTGCTTCATGGGCTTCACCCTGTTCCTTTACTCGTTATTATTTACGAGATGTGTCTTCAGGATCCATCACTCGTTCAGTGCTTGGACCCCAGCAGGCTAAATGAATGCTTATGGCACCTCATTGGCCTTGCTGAGATGGATTTCATCCTCTTGTGGATGATGTTTTTTAGTGGGGGCCCCTCTCTTATCGTGCCTGCCTCAGTCTTTAAGCCTGGTCTGAGGCTGAACGTCCCCCACTAGAGGAGATTTGATTGGGTGTGTCCATTGGTTGTGTTAACCAGTGGGGCGTAAACCCATCCAGCTGCGCTTTATTCCAATAGCAGCTAGCTTAAGGGCTAAGACTAGACGAAATAGAACGTTGGTTACGTATTGTAACCCCAGATTCTATGAGTCTAGTCGCAGCCCTTAAGCCACTGGCCCCACTGGTTATGATGGGAATAAGAGCCATTGGAGGTGAGCAGTGGGGTCACTGCGGTTATATACCACGAGGGGGCCCACTATTGGTGGGCGTACATTTAAGCTCTTCATGATTGGCTGATGCGGAGATCATCCTTCCAATAGCAGCTAGCTTAAGGGCTGCGACTAGACTCATAGAATCTGGGGTTACAATGCGTAACCAACGTTTTGTTTTCTTGATTTTATCTGAATAATTTCCAGCCCTTTCTCTCTCTAACCTTCCTGCATGCTGCATGTTTTCAACGTCTTTCAGAAAAACTGTTTCCTAGATTTCCTACTTTCTAACTAATCAGCCAAAGGGATCCACCGAACGCAAAAAAATAAAAAATAAAAAAAAAGCTTAATATGCGCTGCGCTCCAGCAGCAATGAGTTGAAATCACCGGGCGAGGGCACAGATTATGAACTCAGCTGAGGCAAAGCACGTCAGAAAAGTACAGAGAATATGGGCTGATATGAACGATCGCAAGTTAATAATTTTGTTTTGGTGGAGCAATTTTGTGAATATAACAGCGGCCGCGCGCAGGACACAGCTGGAGTATTTGAGCCGTTACCGCTGTGTCCTCTCTGCTCATAGAATGCCCGCAAAGCGGAGTCCATAAATGACGTAATATATGTAGATACCGGATCTTTATTTTGGGCTTTCCGCAATTTTAATTTTTAAGAAACCCACATCTTGATTCTGGGTTTAAAAATGCATTGTAATTACCGCGTTACTGACAACTGTACCGAGTAAATATTACCATTTTCTTTCCCTGTAATGCCTTACATTACCACATTACAGCAAAAAGCAATGCAGTACAGTAATTAATTACTTTTGTACCGCGTTACTCCCAACACTGTCTGCAATGCATAGTCTATATCTTTATTAAATGTGTGTTTAGCTGTAACCGTGGTAATTCTCTCTAATGTGTACACAGAGGTGGACACATCAACATAAAAATATTGGACAATGGGTTTCTGTGACACGTATCAGGTGGTATGGATGGCTTGTGCCACTATTATTAACAGATTAAAATAGATTCTAAAACCAAGGCAAGCAGTGCAACCACAGAAGCAAATTTTTAAAAAAGGGAATTTATTCTAAAAGCTCAGATGATGATGACCAAAGGACAAGGCAGTCCAGTCCGCCCCCGCATGCACTCGCCAGGTGAACCCTCTACGACCCCGCCCTCCTGCAGTGCACGTCGTCCGCGGGGATCCACAGGCTGGACAGCCGGTGGATTCAATCCTCCTCGGTCCCTGTGGCACACAAAAACCTCCGGCAGTCAAAAGCCCCACAGCAACTCCAACCACTGCCAAGCACTGCTCAAATACTTACTCACAGGGGCAGAGTAACTCTGCCCGCCTGCCGTGTTGCGCTCCGTGCCTGGCCCTCCGGCCACGGATCCCTCTTTCTCCGCCGCTACTACGGTCGTGCGCGCGCCACACAGGTGTGGAGGGCTGCTGCTTCTCCTGCCGCTGATGCTGTTGTCCGTGCTGGTGGATCTCCTCCCCTGCTTGCGGGGCTTGCGGCGTCCGTCTGGCTCCGGCGAGTCTTTTTCCTTTCCCCTCACCATCCTCCCGTCTCCACAGCCGCTCGCCTCACTGCTCCTTAACCCTCTCCTCAGAGTGCTCAGGTGTGGGCAATTAGGGATGATTAACACAGAATGGGCTGCACATTGCAGCAATCTTTTAAAACACCCGAACAGTTAAAAATCAACCTAAAAACACCACATCAAGTAAAAAACATGCAATATAAAACATAACAGAACAACATTTCCACTCTGTGACATTTCCATAGGCTCCAATAACACGTTTTTGAAGAAAAATGGGAGGTGGCCACCACCGCCATTTTGACCATGTCACAGGTTCCGTCAAGCCCAGACATTTCCACAAAAGGGAAGAGAGGTGGAGTTGAGGGTGGGGCTGTAAGGCTGGGATCAACTGACGACACCCGGTCAAACTAGCTACAAGCTAACCTGAAGCTAACCCAAAGCTAACGCGGAGGTGGGAGCTAAGCTAACGGAGGTAGCAACCTAGTGTGGCAGTGTGAGTGTCCTGTCACAGTGTCCCGATAGATCATGCGCCCTGGCTACTTGGCCAAGGGGATGTCCCTTTGGCTGACTGGTTAGAGCGTGTGACTCTCACCCGGGAGTCTGGGGATCGAATCCCGCCCGGGCCCTCGTTTCTCCACCTTGCCACATTTGGCGTTGTTGGCAGGATCCATGTAGTACTGTCAGGTAGGTCCATGGATGTGAAGTTTGTGGCACCCTGCGCGGGAGCACGAGGACGTGCTTGTGGAAAGAGGGGGGAAGATGTGGCAGTGTGAGTGTCCTGTCACAGTGTCCCGATAGATCATGCGCCCTGGCTACTTGGCCAAGGGGATGTCCCTTTGGCTGACTGGTTAGAGCGTGTGACTCTCACCCGGGAGTCTGGGGATCGAATCCCGCCCGGGCCCTCGTTTCTCCACCTTGCCACATTTGGCGTTGTTGGCAGGATCCATGTAGTACTGTCAGGTAGGTCCATGGATGTGAAGTTTGTGGCACCCTGCGCGGGAGCACGAGGACGTGCTTGTGGAAAGAGGGGGGAAGATGTGGCAGTGTGAGTGTCCTGTCACAGTGTCCCGATAGATCATGCGCCCTGGCTACTTGGCCAAGGGGATGTCCCTGCTGACTGGTTAGAGCGTGTGACTCTCACCCGGGAGTCTGGGGATCGAATCCTCTCTCCGTAGACCTCATTTCACAAAAGGGAAAAAGCAACTCTCTGCTCAGGAGGTAGACTCATCAAGACAACTGTCTCGTGTCAGGATACATGTTGAACGAGTAATAGGACGCTGGAAGAACTGTAAGATTTTGCAAACAGTAATTCCTGTGTCACAACTCAACATTCTAGATGAGATTGTGATTGTGTGTGCTGCTCTAACAAACCTCTGTAAGAGTGTTGTTCCCAAAAAAAACACCAAAAATTATCAACTCCCATGATCCCATGCAGACAAGAAACAGTGCTACTGTCATTTGCTAGAATATGTTAAACTGATTTTGCATTAGNGTATGAAAAAAATGTAAATCTGCTACTATGTTTTTTTGTACTAAATAAAAAATTTTAAATTTTCTTTGTATGTGATTGTCAGAAACATTTTGATTGTGCACTAATTAAATCTTTGTGGTTTCAACATTAGATGCAAACTAAAATACACACATACAAACACCGTTGAATCCTAAAGAATTGTTTATTTGAAAATAATTTGAGCATCAACACCATTCTTTTAAATCTATATTTTGTTGAAATGGATGTGCTCCCTTCGGAATTCTGTAAAGTTTCAGTCCACTGCTTGAAGAGAAGCGATTCTGGCATCCATACACGCAACAACCCGACATTTTTATGTGCTCAGAACTTCAAAACAAAGGATTTAAAACGCTGTTTTATTGAACATCTTAGGTGTGTTCTTGCTGTGTCTTTCTAAGTTCTGATTACTGACATTTTGTGTATGGTGGGGTGTTCTGATGTCCATAATAAATATTGGACATATTTATTATGGACATCGAAAATTGGTACCGTTAAGTACCGGTATCGATTTGTAGGTACCGGGAATTAGTACCGGATCGATTCAAATGTCAAAGGTACCCATCCCTACACATGACAGATCAGTGTCCTCTCTAAGCTTTGATACACTAGCCTGGTAAGCCAGACTAAATAAATTAAAGTTAAAGTCCCATTAGTTGTCACAAACACTGGTGTGTGTGCGAAATTTGTTCTCCGCATTTGACCCATCCCCTGGGGGAGCGGTGAGCTGCAGACACAGCCGCGCTCGGGAACCATTTGGTGGTTTAACCCCCCCCAATCCAACCCCTTAATGCTGAGTGTCAAGCAGGGAGGCATTGGGTCCCATTTTTTCAAAGTCTTTGGTATGACCCGACCTGAAATCGAACCCCTGATCTCCCAGTCTCAGGGCAGACACTCTACCACTAGGCCACTGAGCTGGTGTATTCAATCATGTATTATGTATAAATGTATTATTTAATAATAATAATAAACTTTGTAAAGCAAGAATTGGTCTAGTTCCTCTCAAGAGAGAAGCAGATTTTCTTTGAAAAACAGACCATCACAAAATGACTTGATTTGGTCAGGCTGTGAGGTAACACAGGATTCTTCTACAGCACTATGTTTACGCAATATCCAGGTACAGCCTTCCCACCCCCTCCCCCTCAGACATTCGGAACTTTTCCCTGCTGTGTGAAGGCAGCCGAAAGGACAAGTTCAGGTAAGAAAGTGGTGTGTCTGAAAACACAGTTCTGGTTAAAAACCAGACTGAATTGTCCACACATCAATCAATCAATCAATCAAATCAAAGATTTATTTATAAAGCCCCTTCCGCAACCCTGTCATCACCCTGTCATATTCCAGAATGTCAATCTGAAAAGGGATTAATTTGCCATGGAAGTTCAGGCAAACAGCTTTTTTTTGTCAATTTGCAAGCTCGTTAGGAATCAGCTGTGAATGGGCAAGAATTGATGTGGAATTTGTGTTTACAACTCAAAGACAATAGCAGGCACCCTCCTCGCCCCTCCTGTCTCCGGTCCTTGCTGGTTTTTGGTAAATGCAACTACTGGAAGCCATAGAGATGCAAATCAGATGCATTTAAAGTGGGGGTTTCATGGTAGAAATGACCTGAAAGTTATCTGTAATTTGGGTGTAAATGGTTTAAAACTCAAGTCAGTGGTAGGCCACTCACCTTTCCTTTCCTCAGTCTGTTTTTTAAAAACAGCTTCTAGGTGTAGATTCTTAGCACTGACCTTCTGATTTCAAAATGCTCATACAGCTGTGTAGTCCACATAGCTCTTTGTGCTTCAATGACTGGAATGTCACCCACCAGCAGTAGTGAAAACTTCATAATCATGATAAACCAGTCTAATCTTTAACACTTCACCAGTGTTGGGCAAGTTACTTCAAAACTGTAATGTGTTATTTATTACTTGTTACCCTCATTTTCATGATTGATTACATTACAATATTACTGATTTTAAAATGTAAGGCATACTTTTGCATTACTTTTGCATTGCTTTCACCAAAACAATTTCAATATGAATCAGGTCATGTGATGCTCAGTGAACTCATGACACATGCAGAGGAAGGTGATGTGGTATCTGAGCTAGGATTACTGTTAAAAACAGTCAGATATAGTAACAGTGCTTTAAAATGATTGTTTATTAAATAAAAGCAACAACAATCTGTACTCTCAACACGCTGCCATCTTAGATTAACTCAGCAGGATGTGAGGTGGTGGGGGCTCAAAGCCTATATTGCCTTGGTCCCCAAATGCCTTGATACGGCCCTGGATGCGGGACTGGGTGATCTGATTCTATCACATGTATAAATATTAAATGCTTATATATTATTGCTTTTCACTGGTAAAAATGTGTATTGGGGATAAATCTTCCTACTTTTTGTCTTTTCAAGCACTTTGTTTTGTTTTCTTGATTTTATCTGAATAATTTCCTGCCCTTTCACTCTCTAACCTTCCTGCATGCTGCATGTTTTCCCCGTCTTCCAGAAAACTGTTTCCTAGATTTCCTACTTTCTAACTAATCAGCCAAAGGGATCTACCGAACGCAAAAGAAAGCTTAATATGCGCTGCGCTCCAGCAGCAATGAGTTGAAATCACCGGTTGAGGGCACAGATTATGAACTCAGCTGAGGCAAAGCACTTCAGAAAAGTACAGAGAACATGGGCTGATATGAATGATCGCAAGTGAATTATTTTGTTTTGGCGGAGCGATTTTATGAACATAACAGCAGCTGCGCAGGACGCAGCTGGAGTATTTGAGCCATTACCGCTGCGTCCTCTCTGCTCATAGAATGCCCGCAAAGCGGAGTCCATAAATGACGTCATATATGTGGATACCGGATCTTTATTTTGGGCTTTCCGCAATTTTAATTTTTAAGAAA
>SSNQ01034588.1:209503-222362 GCA_006942095.1 Nothobranchius kuhntae | reverse complement strand
AAGAAGAAGAACATATCATTTCTATAGCACCTCTCAAGATAAAAATCACGAGGCGCTTAAGCATAATTCTGCGCACACGAAGACGCATAAGAGACCTGGATGATGAAGCTCAATGGTTAAAGGAATCACTGAAGCGGTGTGAAGCGCTCCGTCGCACGTCTAGGCCGTACCGTAGGAGGCGAGCTGCCGTGGTTCGCCGCATTCTACAGCAGCGAGCTATCTAGGTGCGCACAGCGTCCCCCGGTCCCCTCCCCCTCCCTCTTGTCCGGAACTTTACCTCACCAGTCTGAAGCAGCCACCCTGTCCGTAACAAGTCCGGACCTGTTACTAGGGGCTTCGTCCGGATAAATTCCGGAACACGTTATCCGGATGTTTGTATTCAGACAGAAAGGTCTTACGGACAGATTCCGGAACATTTCCGTTTTTCATGGCCTGTCTGAAGGGGGCTTTAGAAAGAAGTGCCTATTTCAAGCAAACTCCAAACATGTACAGGCTTTCCAAAGAAATGTCTGTCTGGATGGGAATGGAGCCGAGAAACCCTTGCAATGACATGTTGGCATGTAGTGTCTTTTGAAATAATATTAACCATTAAAACTGCTTTATAATGGGCGGTTTTAGAGGGTCAATAACAGCTTCTTCAAAACTGTTGGTGTTTGAACACCACCTGACATCAACATGTGCAGACCTCTCAGCTTTTGTCTCTTCTATCAAATCCAGAGTGTTACAGTTAGCATCATCCAAAATGATCTACTTGAATGGAGGCAGTGGCACCACTAGACTGTTTTCAAAGAAACGTTTTTATGCTGACATTAAAGCATATGTTTCACATAACTCATATCAGTCATGTCATCATGTTTCAAAGTGCCAACTGTGGTCCTAAAATACTGTCAAATTCTGCCCTAAATCCAGATGCCCAAGGCAGAGTAAGCTGCTGACTTTGTAGAAACTGCCTCATAATCTGAACTTCAACTGTTCTACTGTTGTTATATTTTCTAAGTAACCCATTGGAACATTAAAATGAAAAGCACCAGAAAGAATAAAACAGGCTCAAAGTCCAAGATGAAGATGTAAATGCATGTTTGGCGTGTACTGCAGTGGGCCAAATAGATCAACACATTTAGAGAGAAATGTCTGCAGGTATCTGTCTGCAACTTCCAGAATGGATGTGACTCTGGAGCAGGATATGATTGTAGTGGGATGAGTCACCTGCCACCAAGTAATTGGATGACCTATCATTGAGGGAAGGCGCTCATATAAATAGGGCCTGAGGTGGCGCTACAGCGATCTTTTACTTTGGCTTAACTTCCGCTTCCTGTGTGAAGAGCCGTTGTGTACGGGACTCCGGCGTGTCGGACTGTGAGTACTATTTAAAAACGCTGCAGTAGTTGCATGGAGTCTGGTGTTTATTGGTTGCTCCTGCCACAGGAAATGTATGTGGTCCTCCCAGAGTAACGGAAGGCTTCTCTTTTATCCTATGTGCTTCAAACAAGTGGTATGTACATCTGCGTTCCTCTCCACTTAGCTGTGGCTTTAGGATAGTACTAATTAATGTGTCTTCCAGATCCAGGAAGGGGTGTGTCTCCACAGGAGACTCTGTTGTTCTGCTGTTCTGCTGCTTTTCTGCACAGTTTCGTGAGATCTCTGTTACCGGTTGTTGACCCGATGCTGGACCATCGTCCGGCTCCAAGACCTCTCCACCCCGCTGCACGGACTGGTTGACGGGATCAGCGGAGACCATCGGGAGCGGCTTTGTCACTCGCTCCTCTGTACCGTATACCAGCGGAGGGCGTACACCCGCTGTGGGGTTGGGTATTCTAATGAGGGGCTGCGGGCCCTACCGGCAGTTGTCGTCTGCCTGGGAGCTCATAAGGACGGCTGAGGCGCAGGCTAATAGACTTGTGTGCAGGCGAGCTGTATGCTCGCTCATTCCCTGACGGCCTGCCTGCTCAGTCGTGGCTGTGTTTTAGAGTGTGTGTGTGTGTGTATGTGTGTGTGTATTTGGATTTTTACTGTGTTTTCTGTTTTCTTTTCATTTAGGCTGTGAGCTGACAGTGGTGGTCGAGCCCTGGTGGTGGTCCCTTTGATGGTGTGCGTGTGCTCCAGAGTCACTTCACCCCCCGAATGCATGCACGTGTGATTGGGGTGAAATTACTTGTGGTTGGTATTTAGTTCCGGGCTCTCTTAGGCAGCCCCATTAGTCAGCCTCAGCCTAAGTTGATTTGGTTTTAAGCAGTGTTGATCTGCAGGTGCATGGTGTTTTTAGATTATTTTAACTCATTTTATTCTTTTAATAAAATCCCTGTTTGTGTGGAATGGAACTCTGTCTCAAGCTTGATTTGTGAAAATGAACTAATATGCCTTTAGTTTCAGTCGTTTTGGTTCCTGATAATCAGGTGGCGTTGTTTCTAAATTGATAAGTGGCCCCGCTCGCCACACAAGCCTGCCAACATCGGACCACATGCCGTGGTGCCTGCTATTAATAAGACACGTCAAACAAAACACAGAAGTAGTTGTTCAATTTTTCCACTGATCAGCTGTGAATCCTGTAAAGCCAGAATAAATTTGTAATGGAATCCTTCCAACCTCAGAAGGTACTTTAATTTTTTCCACCCCAGTAACAAGATTCTCTGCTGATAGAATTGTATTTTATGTCCAGAGTCAGAATGCGTGTCTCACTGTTCCCAGGAGACATTGTGCATTGGATCTATTACAACAAATCGGATGGCATTCTGTGTCATGATCTGCGTTTTGCATCTCCCTCACGTGTCTCCTTGTGTTCCTCACGTGTCTCCTTGTGTTCCTCATAGGGGTTGTATGAACTAGTCGACTAGTCGACTTCACGGCTCTGTAGTGACTTTCTATGCCTGTCATCGACTAGTCGCTGTCACGTGATAATGACTGACAAGATGCAGTCCTCGGAAAAGACAGCAGGTGATGAGCCCCTGGCTCAGAGCGTCGGTACTGACACCGGTGGTAAAACGGACATGTAACCAAACTGTGACCTTTTCCCTCTTGCAATTTTACCTTCCCCTCACCCCCATCCTAATCTTAACCAGTTTGTGCATGCAAAGCTCTGATTGTTGACGCGCTCCAGACATCTGCGTCCTGAGCACCGCCAAATCAGGTGTCACCACCTCAAAAACAAATTAAACATGCGATCGTTCATGTCGGCTCATTTCCTTTAAAGTTTTCTGTCTGTTATTTGTGCCTGATGCATTTCGCTGCTGCGGAGCGAGGCGCATCACTTGTCGTCCTCCGGTGACGCACCCCCAAAATTCCACCATCACCGCTCCGGCACAAACCCTGCAGCAAAAACGGTCCCGTTGTAGTCGGCCGGCGAGCAGCGGCACTCCGCTGTTTTTGTGGTCGGTAGATCTTTTAGAACTGCAGTTCAAAGGTAACTCATAAGGTGAATATATATGAACCCAGGTAGCAGTTTCTCTTTAGGACTGAGAGGAGATGCAGGAAGATAATAAACAGAGATAGGACAGAAAAATAGTCAAATAAAAACAAGTTTGTTTTTGTACCTGGTGGTTGCAACAAACAGACACCATTGAAGGTAATCAGAAGTGAGGAACAGAAAATGAAATAATTATTTTAATGTTTAGAGCAGCAGGAAAGGCTGCAGGAGCATCAGTGAGTTTGCGGCTGCTGCGCAGGGGGAGGGGGGAGAGGGCTCAAGTAGGATGCAGAAACTACCGTTGTTAAAAGAGATGTGTTGACTTAGAAAATGTGGGCTCAATTTTAATTGTTAAAAACTCCAGCGAACCTACCTCCCTCAACTCTACAGTAGTAAAGCCTCTCTGATTTGCCCAGGCTGATACCTTACTGCCTCAATGCTTTTTATTCTGCTTTCCCACCTGGTCTCAGCCCATGATTTCAAAGTGATTTTGACATATTTTAGGAGGACATTCCACCTATGGGTGGAGGCTGAGAAGAACTTAAGTAACTTGGTTAGATGCCCAAAGTATCTGAGAGCATCTGGTGAGCTTTTTACAGCATCAACCAGATTTAAAGTGTGGGCACCACATGGGGCAAAAAAAGCTCTTGATTTCAGCCGAAGCAACTTTGCCTGAACACCTTTGTTTTTCCCCTTCATGTTGGCGCCATTGTCATTAGACTGGCCTCTGCAGTCCTCAAATGGGATATTAAGTTCCTCTAACCTTTTCAGCATAAGAAATGTCAAATGTTCTCCTGTTGACTGCTCTGCAACAAGAAATCCCAAGAAATGCTCTTTAACTTGAGGAATGTTTTCTTGTGACACTATCCTGACTATGACTGAGCGCTGTTCCTTATGACTCCGATCGGGGGTGCGGTCTAAAATGATGGAAAAGCATTTGGAGGTTTTGATGTTTTCACAGTGTGTTCTATTATTTTAGAACTGATGGAGTCGATCAGTTTGTTTTGGATTGGTTTGCCAAGATAACTAACGTGACTGCCAGCTCCACTTACTACTCTGCTAACATGCTGCTTCATCACTGGATCAAATTTGACCATAAGCTCCACGTCTTGTAGAAAATTTCCATTGTCGGGTTCCTTTAGTGTGTCTGTGGACCCCCTAAATGCCATGTTTCTTTCAGCTAAAGACTGCGTTATTGCCACCAACCGAGCATAACACACAATGGAATGCCACCAGAAAAGCACTACTCAAACAAAGGATAAGGAACAACATAACCAAACAGAAACAAGTGGAAAATGAACTGGAAAAAAGATTCCTGGATCTAAAAATGGATTTACAAACTGGATGGGAAAACAGAAGAACAAACAAAATGACACATGATAGAGCAACAAGAAATAGAGTTGAACAAAGTTAAGAAATGACATAAAGAAGTTAAACAAACTATTTGACAAGAAAAAGAAGAAAGAACAACAAGATCTCACAAAACTCCTGGGTTTGCAACATTTCACAAAACAAGCAGAAGCAGAAGAAAGAAATGATTACTTTGCCATAACAAAAGATATCATATGAAGAATTCATTGTAGTAACAGAACTGGCATGCCCACAAATCACAGATGAAAGTAAAAAAGCAGAGTTAAGAAAAAATGTAGTTGGGATTTTAAAAAAATGGCAAAAAACAGTTACATCACTAACTAAAAACGAACACATCATTATTTTACCAGGAAATAAAGGGAGAACCACAGTAGTAACAGACAAAGAAAAATATAAACAGATGGAACAGAAGACAGAAACACATACAAAACATTAAAAAAAATTCCAACAGACGATATTAAGAAAAACATGAAAAAAAACCTCAAGAAAAAGGCAAAAATACAGAAAAATGTATAAACAATGGGTTCCAACAGCAAACATAATTCCAAGAATCTATGGAACCCCACAAAAACATAAACAGAATAATCCACTGAGTCCAATAGTTGACAGCATGGGAACATCGACATGTAACACGGCAAAAGAGATGAGCAGGATCATCAGCCCACTGTTAGCTAACACAGATAAACATTGTAAAAACAGCACTGAACTAGCTAAGGAACTGGAAAAGGGTTACAGAGCTTCGGGAGTTGACATCACTTCTCCCGGCATGCAACGGTTCAAAACAAAACGGCACCATCTTGGCAGGCAGTAGCCCGCAGCTAGGCTATTTGTTATTGCCATAAAACTCAAACGGGAAATTTGGTAGATTCCTGTTGTGCCCCAGGATGCCAGAACAGACGTGGACGAGATAAGAGAAGAGCCTTCTACAGGATTCCCCAAGATCCGGATTGCAGCTAATGTTGGATCATCGCAATGAAACACGCTTGCCTCCAGGCTAAAATGAAGCTGTGGGATCCCGAGAGTAAAGGTTTTCGCTTATCCAATCCAATCCAATCCAATTTTATTTATAAAGCGCATTCAATAAGGCATTACAACCAAACAAGGCGCTGTACACTAAAAATGTTAGTTAATTAAACCGGCAAAAAATTATACAATCATGTCGAACACAGATAAAAGATAAAAAGGAAATACAACTAAATTCCCAGAACTAACAGCTAGAAATCAATAAAACACAGGGAGAATAAAAAATTACAAAACATTTTAAAAAAGAGCCAGAATAATAAGGAAGTTGATATTGTGAATTCCATTTTTAAACAATGCAGTTGTGACTGAGGTTCATAATTATGTGGTATAAGCTAGGTTGAAGTAGTGAGTTTTCAAGCATGATTTAAAAATGCTAGCTGTTGGTGCTTGCCTCACTAGTAGTGGTAATGCGTTCCACAGCTTGGGTGCACAGACAGAGAAAGCTCTTTCTCCACGGCTTTTTAAACGTGCATTCGGAACAGCTAGGAGGAGCTTATCTTCAGACCTGAGAGCACGCGGCGGGTTGTAGTAATGGACAAGTTCACACAGATATGGAGGAGCTTGATGGTTCAAGGATTTATAAGTGAGAAGCATAATTTTGAAGTTTATCCTGAACTGCACGGGCAACCAGTGGAGAAATTTCAGAATTGGAGAAATGTGTTGTCATCTGTCAGCTCCAGTCAGCAACCTAGCTGCAGAATTCTGGACCAGCTGAAGTCTAGAAAGAGCTGCTTTACTGATGCCGTATAAGCAGGAGTTGGAGTAATCCAGCCTTGAAGTGATGAAAGTGTGGACCACCGATTTCAGAAGACGTACACTCAGGATGTGCTTTAGTTTCAAGATGCGTCTTAGTTGGTAAAAACATGATTTAACTGTGTTATTGACCTGGGCATCCATCTTCAGAGCCTGGTCCATTTTTACTCCAAGGTTGGAAATTACAGAGGATACATTAGATGAGAGATAGTTGAGGTCAGGTTGATGAGCAGCCGTGGTACTGTAAGGACTGGAAACAATTAAGTCAGTTTTGGAGTCATTAAGATGGAGGAACGTTGTATATTATCAGCTAGCCATTGCTTGACCTCAAGGATGCAATCAGACAGAACTTTCGTTGATTGAGTTGGCTTAAATGAAAAGTAGATTTAACAGTCATCAGCGTAAAGATGGTATGAGACAGCGTGCTTTCTGAAAATGGCTCCTAAGGGCAGTATATAGAGGTTGAACAGTAACGGGCCTAGAATTGAACCTTGTGGGACACCCCAACGTAGAGGCTGTGACTCGAATGAACAGCCATCCAACATGACCCTAGCGGACCTGTTACAAAAGTATGACCTAAACCAATCTAGGGCTGAGCCTGAAATGCCAGCCCAAGTGTGAAGTCATGTGATCAAAATGTCATGATCGATCGTGTCGAATGCTGCGGATAGATCCAAAAGTACCAGAACCACATGGAAACCTGAATCTAAAGCTAGAAAAATGTCATTAAACACCCGGAGCAACCACTTCATATCAGGTACTTTAAACCAACGTTTCCTCAACTGTGTATGGTATTTATTTTAAATGCTCTTATTACGATTCTTCGTGGGCTTCCTAACTTTATTTTGGCGTGGCTTTTTCTGTCTTATTCCTTATAGCAACAAGTAAACGTCACGTAAAACGTTGCCCTGTGAGTTCTGCGTGCTGCCGTTTACGTGTTTTATGATCACAGCAATTAACCGGCTAAGCTGTATTTCATTTTTAAGCAATGGTTGATCAATTGTCAGATCACACATAAAAAGCACTTTGGATTGCTATTATCTGTCTCACCGAGACAGATCTCAGACAGATCCTGAGACGCTCCTGCCTGACATATTTATTTTGTTCATGGAAAAAAATCAGACTAGTGATTTCTCTTGGCGTTCAGTTTATACATTCAAACAGCACGGCACTCTATTTAAACTGCTTACATGTAAATCTATGTTATTTGTGTTTTTGTTTAATTTGTTTTATAAATTATAAATGTCAGGGTATCTCAAATCTGGTAAGAGGACTGCTCCGACAGATTCTGGCATTTTTAAAAAGTATCCTAGGGGCACGGTAAGGGTCGGAGATGTTTAGTCTATTTAATTTCTTACTATATAAAACGATTTCTTCGGTTTTAAAGTGTGAAGTAAACTCCGGAGTAAAATCCAAGCCAGTCCCATTCATTTGGTTTACCTTTGTTGCCTGCCAACATGGCGTCTACTCTCTGTGAATCACGTGACGTCTGGAGCTCTATGGATGACAACACACTGATCTCACATGATGTTACATCCCGGTTCACAAAAACACCAACCCAGACAACCATCACTATAGTAGTTAACAGGATCAGACAAGACCAAACTTTACATAAAAAAGACAAACCTCACAGCAAACCTCACAGTAGTACGGTTATTAGAACTTGTAGCTAACTCCAGTTATTTCACTTAGAACCATATACAAACAACTAGAAGACATCACCATGGGAAACTCGCTATCAGCCACCCTTTGGGAGTTCTTCATGGAAGATCTGGAACAGAAAGCCATTGCCACCTGTCAGACCATCTGAGATGGTCACTGAGCTCAGCGCAGCTTGCTGTCAGCGCGCACGTGAGTTGGACAGCGAGCTTAAGATGTGTAGATCGGGAGCTTGGGGTGCATCGCAGAACCAGAGTGCATGCGGGAAGATTCATCTCACTGTGTTTTCCAAACCCTGTCTCTCAGAGAGACTTGTCACTTAGAAAATGTTCCCTGATTATGAAACTTTGGCTGAATAGCGCTTGTTCCTGTCTCCAACAGTGCTGGGAGTAACGCGGTACAAAAGTAATTAATTACTGTAATGCATTGCTTTTTGCTGTAATGTGGTAATGTAAGGCATTACAGGGAAAGAAAATGGTAATATTTACTCGGTACAATTGTCAGTAACGCGGTAATTACAATGCATTTTTAAACCCAGAATCAAGCTGCGTTTCTTAAAAATTCAAATTGCGGGAAACCCGAAAAAAGTTCCAGTATCTGCATATATTACGTCATTTATGGACTCAGCTTTGCGGGCATTCTATGAGCAGAGAGGACGCAGCGGTAACGGCTCAAATACTCCAGCTACATCCTGCGCACGGCCGCTGTAACATTCACACAATCGCTCCACTAAAACAAAATAATTCACCTGCGATCGTTCATATCAGCGCATATTCTCTGGTATTCTGTACTTTTCTGGCGTGCTTTGCCTCAGCTGAGCTAATCTGGGCTACGGTGATTTCAACTCATTGCTGCTGGAGCGCCGTGCATGTGAAGATCCCTTTGGCTGATTAGTTAGAAAGTAGGAAATCTAGGAAACAGGTTTTCTGGAAGACGGAGAAAACATGCAGCATGCAGGACGGTTAGAGAGTGAAAGGGCAGGAAATTATTCTAATAAAATCAAGAAAACAAAACAAAGTGCTTGAAAAGGAAAAAAGTAGGTAGATTTATCCCCAATACTCATTTTTACCAGTGAAAAGCAATAATATATAAGCATTTAATATTTATACATGTGATAGAATCAGATCACCCCAGAAGTCAGTCCCACATCCAGGGCCGTATCAAGACATTTGGGGACCAAGGCAAATATAGGCTTGGAGCCCCCACCACCTCACTCGCCGCTCAGTTAATCTAAGATGGCAGTGTGCTGAGAGTACAGTTTGTTGTTGCTTTTATTTAATAAACAATCCTTCTAAAGATCTGTTTTTAACAGCAATCCTAGCTCAGACACCACATCACCTTCCACCGGATGTGTCATGAGTTGACCAGGCATCAGATTACCAAACTCATACTGAAGTTGTTTTGTTGAAAGTAACTTAGAGTAATGCAAAAGTAGTGTAATGCCTTACATTTTAAAATCAGTAATATTGTAATGTAATGAATTACTTTAAAATGAGGGTAACAAGTAATAAATAATGCTTTACAGTTTTGAAGTAACTTGCCCAACACTGGTCTCCAATGTGGCGACGCATCCATGAGCCTGTCTGAGGAAAAAGTCCAGAACCTCATATCCTCTTCAGCTCAGGAAGCTCCTACAGAGACATCTGATTACACTTTAGCAGGTGACCGGTCAAGTGTTGGACCCATTCAGGTTTACACAGGCAATCACATTTAGAATTGGCATACAGGTAAAAATGAATGCAGTAAAATAAAATATATTTAAATTAAACATTCATTCATTAGTTTACAAGCAGAGAGCCGCATCAGATGTGTGGCAAGATGGAGAAACGATGGCCCGGGCGGGATTCGATCCCAAGACTCCCGGGTGAGAGACATGCGCGCTAACCAGTCAGTCAAAGGGGCATCCCCTTGGTGAAGTAGCCAGGAAGCATGATCAATCGGGACACTGTGACAGGACGCTCACACTGCCACAGATGGATGAAAGAGCTGCGGGTTGCCGACCCCTGACCTAGCTACACACACGTAAGTGGGGGGAGCATATCCAGAACTGGGCTGACCCAGGCCATGGCCCACTGGGGCAGAAGGAAACCAGAATCTAACGGCAACTCCACCTGACACAGAAGAATTTAAATCAGAATCAAATTCTATTTGGGTTCAATATGATGTCATAACTGTTCTGATTATGGAAGATGGACTCAGATCAGTATGGAAGCCCATTCCTGCCACTCAGACTAAAAAAATTATCTCATAATTATGACTTATTAGATAGCTAAGTCATAATTATGAGTTAGCTAATTATCTCATAATTATGAGATAATTAGCTAACTCATAATTATGACTTAGCTATCTCATAATCACGAGATTGTCACGACCAGAACTTGGAAGACCCGTGATAACACCAAACACAGTAAAAGTTCATGAAAAATCTTTATTGGATGTGGCGTTACCAGAGGAGGGCGAGGCTGGAGACAGTCGGAGAGGAGGCGTGGGTCAAAAACCAGAACGAGGCGAAGCAGGTAAATGGAAAAGGCTAGAGAAGGGGTCAAAGGCAGGCGAGGGTCAAGATGGCAGGCAGAGTCCTAGGCAGAGGTCAGGCGTGAAAACGAGGTCCGGAGGCTGTGATCAGGCAAGGTGCAAGGCTGGAAAATCTACTGGTAAAGAGTGTTCAATAATCTGGCAGGGGACTGGTGGCTGGCAGGTGAATATATAGCAGGGGGAGCAGGTGTGTGTAATGAGCTGATGACAGGGACAGGTGAGATGAATGAAGTGGCTGAGGGCTTGATGAGGAGGCATAAGAGGTAGAGTAGGGTGTAAGACTGGGAGGCATGACAGAGATACTATCTCATTATTATGACTTAGCTATCTCATAATTATGAGATAAATTCTGCTGGCCTCCACAGACTTCCATTTTTGTGATTCCTTATTTTTCAGCCGGCAGCACACAACTTTGTTCGCGCTGAGTGGTGAGAATGGCTATTTGTACGCGTTGCTGCAAGACCTCTCAAGAATAATGATTAACGATGTACAACAAATCTTTCTTGCCTCGCCAAAGCGCCAAAATCAAGTATGGACAAAGCTCGTATTGTATGTGCCCGGCTACATACACAGCTATGAAGGTAAGCTAACAAACCTCTGCTCTGTGTTACTAAAGATGCTACATGCTAGCTCTTTACTAGCCTAAGTTAACAGCACAAGGAAATGTTACTGGAGTGACAACTAAAGGTCATGGGTGTTTTTTGTGTCTGATATGAAAAACCATATTTTATATGTTATTCTCAGTTTTAAACAAGTAGTCAGGAGAAGTCACGGTTAGGTTCGTGTGTTTCAGGTCAATGAGGAAAAACCAGAAGCCCCACTGTCTGAGTGTAGGGAAACGTTACCCTGCAGGATTGATTCAGGTTCAAAAGAAGCCTGTTCATGTTTTTAAACGTCCCATTTTTGCGAGTCATATCATTGCTTTTAGTTTGATAACAGGTTAATGACATCCCTGAACTATGTGTGTCATGTGGTAACAGAGATAAAATGTGTCCCAGAAAGAATGTAGTAAGTGTAAAGAAAAACTTGGTTGCTCAGCCATATTGTAAAACTGGCTGGCTGGTCATATTGTAAGGAGAAACTGTCTTTACTCAGTTTTATTGTTAAGAAGACTCAAAGGTTGTTTTCGTCGATAAACTGACGATAATATCTGAGTGTCTGTGTTTCAGTTCAAAGAGGAAACCAGTTTGAGCTATTGTGGAACATATTTCCATTGCATGGGCAACTGATAGAAGCCGAATCTAAACGGAATGCTCGGTGACACCTACCGTAGCTTGATTGCTAGGTAAACGTCGTAAAGCGAAGCATGGCCGTCACGCGTTACTGCATTCAGATTGCGTACGCTTTTTAAAGTCCGTATTAAAAGTGGAGCGAGATGCCTACTTGTTAATCGGGAAAATTTAAGTCTGGCCGCTACAGACAAAGAACGCTAGGCCTGGCCGGAGAGCTAAGCTAGCAAGCCACAGTTAGACAAATAGGGCACGCGTCCCGTTAAATTGTCGTTACGTTGAAGGTCAGCACCAAACATTCTCAACATTATTTAAGAATGGATTCATTAAATCTCTTATAATTACCCCAAAGCATAATAGTCATTCATTTGATTAAACACATTTATAATGAGCAAAATGATAATGGTTACTTTAACATTAAAATCAAGAAAAAGAAGTTTAAACTTTATGTTTTGACTTGGTCTGGGTACAACTCATGGAAACACATCTTCTGGTAGACTGCAGGTGGCTGATGTTATGGTTTCCTCCCAGACT
Source organism: Nothobranchius kuhntae (assembly GCA_006942095.1). Classification (NCBI taxonomy): domain Eukaryota; kingdom Metazoa; phylum Chordata; class Actinopteri; order Cyprinodontiformes; family Nothobranchiidae; genus Nothobranchius; species Nothobranchius kuhntae. Next base: position 209,858 of record SSNQ01034588.1, on the reverse strand, counting down.
CGCTGTCGTTCAGGACTTAATCTGTGGGTGAAAGTTCTCAATGACCCAGCTTTGACCCAGCTGAGTCCAGCACCACCATTGTGACAGAAAACCCATATTTCCTCACGTTACAGACCCCCCTTTTTGTGACGACATGGTGGTCAAGCAGAGGCCACCTGACGTCACAACCACAATAACGTGATGTACTCGTGAAGGTAGACATCCCAGATGAAGGCAGGAACGATGAAGCGTCACCACAGGTCTCGTGTAGAAGGGAGTCTATCCTGATCAGATGATTAAGGCCAAAACTGTTGCAATCATTGTAAAGTAATCCACTTAGGAAATCTTGAAAGCAGAGCTATTTCAATAGCAGTTA
>SSNQ01034588.1:183427-201017 GCA_006942095.1 Nothobranchius kuhntae | reverse complement strand
TTTGGGTTCATTGAGAACATGGTTGTTGTTCAATAACAAAATTATTCCTCAAAAATACATCTTGCCTAATAATTCTGCACTCCCTGTAGATGACTCACAGAAGCACAACATTGCTGAGTTCTTTCCATTTTTTTCCATTACTTGTTATTTTAAAATGAATTAAGTGAAGTTAATCATTAATGTTTGTCTCTTTAAATGCAGTTGTACTCTTAGCAAATATTCTGTCTTTTAATAGATTGTGCTAAGGGATTCAAAGCCAGTGTACTTGTGCAGGTGCAGCCTTGTGATGTCATGTGGCAGCTCAACTCTACCAGACGGCACATTTCTCACAGCTGAAACTTACATCGGCCCCCCCAGTGTTGAGCTGCACAGAAACTGAACCACAGTGTCACAAAACAGGGACCAAGGTTACAATCTTTTAATTATACTTTTATTATGTGTAACATATTTCTGTTATAAGCTTTAAACTTGTTTTTATTTGGAAACAAGGTCCAGGTCCAGTTAATGACATGGTCATTATATCAGCCAGAACGAGAGGAGACCGGTAGAATGAACAAGGTATGTTTTTCTTTCTGGGCTGCACGTACACACACACGCACACACACACACATGCACACACCCCATTTGACTTTTGTTTTTTGTTTTTCCCCAGAAGCAGTTTGTAAAAAGGAGTCGGCTTCCCCGATGACAGACAGCTTTGTTCTGAAGGTGCAGGAGGCGTACCACGGACTTGGTGCAGATGAGGCTCCCGTGATCACAACCATGGCTGTCTCTGGTGATGTACCTCAGGTTGGGTCCACTTTTGGTTTGGTGCAGGAGGGAAGCGGGCCATCTTACCAACTACCAGTGAGGACGGCCCCAGGACGCGTCCACACAAAGACAACCCTTCTCTCCCACAACTGTCTCTCTCTCATTATAGACTGGGACCCTCTACATGTGCATTTGTGTTTACTGAACATCATCATTTCACATCCCTCACAACATCATTGGGGAAATAATACGAAGCTGAGAACAGGACACAATAGAGGTTCTGTGTGGAGGGGCACCAACTAAGGCAGGGATTGGTAACCCGCGGCTCTAGAACCGCATGCGGCTCTAGAACCGCATGCGGCTCTAGAACTGCATGCGGCTCTAGAACTGCATGCAGTTCTAGAACCGCATGCGGCTCTAGAACTGCATGCGGCTCTAGAACTGCATGCGGCTCTTTCATCCATCTGATGCGGCTCTCTGCTTGTAAACTAAAGCCCCATTCCCACCTGTGCCGGGTCGGCCGGGGCCGCCCGAGTGCTTCCTCACCCTCCTCAAGTCCCTGCTCCGGAATGCGGACATGGGGTCGGTCCCCAGAAATCGGTGGGAGAAATTGGCGCTAAGATGTCAGTGATGTCATATATCAGCGACTATTCAAGCCGCCCTGTGTTGTTGACACCTTGTAAACAATGGAGAACTTCGTGGTGATAGTTTTCATGGTTCTGCGCTTGTGGCTCGTTTTGGGGGCCAGACTCCGCGCCAGACAGGCCGAAAGGCGTTGGCTTCGCCAGCTGAGAAGGGATGAGAGGAGGATGAAATCTGCAAAGCGTCTCCGAGGCATGCAGGAAGCCATTCTGAAGCAGTACAACACATTGCTGCGATCACGACAACGCAGACGACGCATCCTGGTAATTGCTAAAAGTCCAATGCTGACGTGCGTGTTTAATACACTTCAAGTTAATAAAATACGTTTAATTTTTTTTAGATGGCTATTTTGGAAGGCTCCAGCCGCCGACGCGTGATCTGGTCACTCAACCGATCCTCTGACTGGTGGGATAATTACGTGCCTCATTACACGGAAGCACAGTGGTTGCAGCACTTCAGAATGTCTGAGGAGACGTTCATTTTCCTGTGCAACAAACTGCGGCCAGCATTGCAGCGAAAAGACACTTTCTTCCGTGAGTGTGTGCCTCTGAGGAAGATTGTGGCTGTTGCTTTGTGGAAATTTGCTACAGGTTCAGATTACAGACCCATCAGTGTTCTGTTTGGTGTTGGCATCTCAACTGTTGCCAAGTGTGTGAAGGACTTTTGTGCTGCTGCAGAAGCATTGCTGTTGCCAGAACTGATTCATTTACCCGATGAGGGTAAATTTCGGGAGATAGCGTCCTATTTTGAGAGCAGGTGGGGGTTGCCACAGTGTGTGGGTGCTATTGATGGCTCACGCATCCCCATCATAGCACCCAGAAACTTTCACACAGACTATTTCAACCGGAAAGGGTGGCACTCACTCATCTTGCAAGCTGTGGTTGATGGAAAGGGGCTGTTTTGGAACGTTTTTGCAGGGCTTCCAGGGAGCATGCACGACGCGAGGGTCCTGAGACTTTCCTCCGTCTGGGATTTGGCAAGCCGTGGGAATCCCTTCCCTGACCATTCCATCCAAATTGCTGGCGTTGACTTTGGATACTGCATCCTGGGTGACTCTGCTTACCCGCTGCAAGACTGGCTGCTGAAACCATTCACAGACACTGGGCGACTGACAGAGCAGCAACTTGATTTTAACAAGAAGTTCAGCCGGGCACGTGTGGTGGTTGAAAATGCCTTTGGTAGGCTGAAGGGAAGGTGGCGTTGCCTGCTGAAAAGGAATGACTGTGATGTCAGTCTGGTGCGTTCCATGATTCTGACCTGCTGTGCCCTGCATAATCTTTGTGAGAGCCATGGGGAGCATTATGACAATGTGTGGACGACTGAAACAGAATACCCTGAACCTGTGGCAGCACCCCCACCTCCACAAAACACAAGAGAAGTGGGAGGGAGAGCAAAGCGTGATGCTCTGATGATGCACCTTGTGGGGCAGCAGTGATTTAATTTCATCTGACTGAATGTTTTGCCCAAATAAAGTTTTCTCCACGCAGCTAATGTTTGACCCTTGAACTTTTTAATGCACCACCACCTAAACATTGTAAACATGAGCAAATGTATTTCATGAGTTTGTATTAAGTCAAGTGTGGACTGTACACATTTGAGCATCTGGTACTTCTAAACACGCCTGCTGACAAATAAAGGAAATACTCTTAAATCCAAATAAATTATATGGACATCATGTCCAAATGAATGCAGATCAGCTAGATAAAGCTGACTTAAGCAATTGTTTTATGCACATCCAAGGCTTAGCCATATGACTCAAGTCGTTATGGCAAGTGCAGGTAAATTTTTGGACTCTTGTTTACATTGCCTGACAAAAGTTCTTAATAGCCAAGTGTGGGGGGCACATTTGAGCTTCTGATCCTGCTCTACACTCCTGCTGACATATAACCTAATGTTGTCTACACTGACACCTACCTGGTATTTGTTCCTATATAAATCTGAGTTGAATAAAGCAGATACCCAAGGCTGTTGTATGCTATTTTAGCACAAAGTTTTATATTGGAACTATGATTGGACCTTTCCACTTCACATTCTGTAAACAGAACAATGATGGATTACACGTTGCATTGTCAAACACTTTATTGCACATCTAACAAAATAAAAGAAAATCAGGTCATTTGGTTGATTTCTCAACAGCAGACACCAAACTGCGCAGCACATCCAAAAAGGAGTCNGACGCGAGGGTCCTGAGACTTTCCTCCGTCTGGGATTTGGCAAGCCGTGGGAATCCCTTCCCTGACCATTCCATCCAAATTGCTGGCGTTGACTTTGGATACTGCATCCTGGGTGACTCTGCTTACCCGCTGCAAGACTGGCTGCTGAAACCATTCACAGACACTGGGCGACTGACAGAGCAGCAACTTCTTTATAACAAGAAGTTCAGCCGGGCACGTGTGGTGGTTGAAAATGCCTTTGGTAGGCTGAAGGGAAGGTGGCGTTGCCTGCTGAAAAGGAATGACTGTGATGTCAGTCTGGTGCGTTCCATGATTCTGACCTGCTGTGCCCTGCATAATCTGTGTGAGAGCCATGGGAAGCATTATGACAATGTGTGGACGACTGAAACAGAATACCCTGAACCTGTGGCAGCACCCCCACCTCCACAAAACACAAGAGAAGTGGGAGGGAGAGCAAAGCGTGATGCTCTGATGATGCACCTTGTGGGGCAGCAGTGATTTAATCTCATTTGACTGAATGTTTTGCCCAAATAAAGTTTTCTCCACGCAGCTAATATTTGACCCTTGAACTTTTTAATGCACCACCACCTAAACATTGTAAACATGAGCAAATATATTTCATGAGTTTGTATTAAGTCAAGTGTGGACTGTACACATTTGAGCATCTGGTACTTCTAAACACGCCTGCTGACAAATAAAGGAAATACTCTTAAATCCAAATAAATTATATGGACATCATGTCCAAATGAATGCAGATCAGCTAGATAAAGCTGACTTAAGCAATTGTTCTATGCACATCCAAGGCTTGGCCATATGTCTCAAGTTGTTAAGGCAAGTGCAGGTAAATTTTTGGACTCTTGTTTACATTGCCTGACAAAACTTCTTAATAGCCAAGTGTGGGGGACACATTTGAGCTTCTGATCCTGCTCTACACTCCTGCTGACATATAACATAATCTTGTCTACACTGACACCTACCTGGTATTTGTTCCTATATAAATCTGAGTTGAATAAAGCAGATACCCAAGGCTGGTGTATGCTATTTTAGCACAAAGTTTTATATTGGAACTATGATTGGACCTTTCCACTTCACATTCTGTGAACAGAACAATGATGGATTACACGTTGCATTGTCAAACACTTTATTGCACATCTAACAAAATAAAAGAAAATCAGGTCATTTGGTTGATTTCTCAACAGCAGACACCAAACTGCGCAGCACATCCAAAAAGGAGTCGTTAAATTGCTGCTGTGCCGTCCTCTCCTCTCGTCTCCTCCCTGTCCAGGCGTCTGTCCTCTGCATCTGCCTCCATTTGCTGCTCCATTAGAGCGTTCATCCTCCTCGCAGTCTCCAGGAACCCTGCGTCACTCTCCACCAGCGTCTCCAACAATGGTGACACGCTGGTGCTCCCCCGCTTCCTTTTTCCTGAATAAACGCCAAGAAGATGTATATGTAATCACACGCGCTTGTCATATTTTGATGTTGTTGTTGCAAATGAACTCAGCGTAGCGTGGTCTGCTGCCCACCGACGGCGCTGAGACGCTCGGGCTGCAGCTACGGCCGCAGTCGGCAGTTGAGGGCCCAGCGTCCATGTCCCTGGTGTCGGGCATATCCTGGCTCCCATCGGCGCACATTTCCAGAGTTGTATCTTTTATAATGAGAAAACAGTTACTTAATATGCACAAACACAAGTACTAACCGAAGAAGTTAATGGGCTAGCTAGGCTAGTAGGCATGCCACAACTAGCCTGGAGTTAGCCTAGCCTTTTGTCGCCTAGCCTGTTGTTGTTGTTATGTTGCACATCAGCGCTACCCAAAGCTAGCATAGCATTTCGTCCGCACTATAGTACAGTGTAGCACAAACGGAGGTCATATTATTACTTATTATGATAAGTGCTCACTCACCGTTGTCCTGAGGTCCCGTGTTAGCTGGAGTGGCTGTGTCCACGCCACTCTCGCGGCCATTACTCACTGGCTTCTCACCACAAATGGCGTCCATTTCGGCAAACCACTTCCACTGCCGCCTGTCTGCTCCACTCCTGCTGTTGTGGGCCTTGACGGACCTGTACTCAGCTTTGAGCTTTTTTATTTTTTCTCGGCACTGCTTCGAGGTGTGTTCAAAGCCGTGGGTGAACATCGCAATCCCCTGAAAGATCTTTTCGTTACGCACCGTGCCGTCCAGTTCGCGCTGGATTCTCTCGTCGCTGAGCAAAGTGAGGAGGGTTTTAACCTCTTCATTGCTCCAGGGGTTAGGAGATGAGGTCTGGGAGCAGGGAGAAGCCATCATGTCAACGCTGGTGAACTGGAGATTGAGTTTGGAGTTTGGAGATTTGAGTTTGGGCGCGTTTCTGTGACATCACTACAAATAACACCGCAGGGCCAATCAGAAGATGTTATTGAAGGGGAGGGTAACACATGACTTGACCAATCGGTGGACAGTGGGCATGTTGGGCCCTGGTCATCCTGAAGCAGTACCCCTCGGGAAGAGGGCCGAGAATGAGCCTTGGTTGGCCCGGGAAAATTCCAGGCCACCCAGATATGTAAACAACCTACGCTGCCCGGCCAGGGCCGACCCGGTACAGGTGGGAATGGGGCTTAATTAATGAATATTTAATTACAATGTATTTTATTTTACTGCATTCATTTTTATCTGTAGCCATTTCTAAATTTAAAGATTGTCTGAGTAAACCTGAACAGGTCACCTGCTTGTGTGTAATCAAATGTCTCCATAGCAGCTTTCTGAGCTGAAGAGGATATGAGATTCTGGACTGTTCTTCAGACAGGCTCATGGATGCATCGCAGTGTTGGAGACAGGAACAAGCGCTATTCAGCCAACGATTCATAATCAGGGAACATTTTTTAAGTGACAAGTCTCTGAGAGACCGGGTTTAGAATCTTCCTGCATGGTTCTGGTACTGCTCCAAGCCCCCGATCTATTTTCAGCTTGCTGTTCACCTTACGCATGCGCTGACAGTGAGCTGCGCTGAGCTCAGTGTCCATCTCAGATGTTCTGATGGAAATCTTTTCCTGATTGGTGTAGCTACCTCTACTATGTGCGTAACGATTAAAATGTCAGCGCATCTGCAGGCTTGAGATTTCTCCGTCAAAATAAATATGGGAAACATTCGGTCAGTGCGAACCCTGTCATTTAACCATTTTATGATACTAGGTATCATAAAATAACACTCATGGGCTACTTCACAGCTGTAGCTACATTTCTACCAGCATTATGAAGATCAATAAGCAGATGAAAGGTTAAATCTAAACATTTCATTACAAAAAGTCAACTAATAAAATTCTGCACTGATAACATTTTATTTTCAGCTAAATAAATATTTATTGTACGTATAAATAATGCTGGAATGAAGCTGAATCATTTAGTAAACAGTTGAGTGTTCAAATAAAAACCAGTGTGACTTTAATCTGTCCCTCCTCATGTCACCATCTACAGAAACAGCCTTCTGGGACACCTGGCCAACCAGGTGGATTTTATTTGTGACGTTTCCATAACTTTATAAAAGCTGCTGATGAAGAGGATCAGATCATCTCCTCCTTTCGGTTCTCGCTCTCCCGTCGCGGTTCGCTCCGTTTCTTTCAGTGACGCTGCAAAGCTGGTCAAATCAAAATCAAATCACTTTTATTGTCACGTCACATGTGCAGGTACACTGGTACAGTACAAGCGAGTGAAATTCTTGTGTGCGAGCTTCACAGCAACAGAGTTGTGCAAAAATACAGTAACGTAAAAACAAGCAAAATATAAAAATGGCTAATCTAAGTAATAATATATATAGTATGTAAGGTATATACATTACTAAATGTGTGTGCTAATTATTTTATTTTTTATTTTTCTACGTGTGTGCGTGTGAGTGTGTGTATAGTGTGTATATACATATTTTACAAATGAATAAAGTAAACAATAAAATAAGAGATATAAATATACAGAGGTTGGTATGTGCAAAACTGTGGCATTAATGTACAGTATGGAGCGTGTAATGTTGGAGTTTCAGTAGTGAGGGTGAGGTGTCTGTGAAGTGTTCAGCAGTCTGATGGCCTGATGGAAAAAGCTGTCTCTCAGTCTGCTGGTTCTGGACCGGATGCTGCAGAACCTCCTTCCTGATGGAAGTAGTCTGAACAGTTTATGGCTGGGGTGACTTGAGTCCTTGATGATCCTCCCCGCTTTCCTCAGGCACCGCTTCCTGTAGATGTCTTGGAGGGAGGGAAGCTCACCTCCAATAATCCTTTAAGCACACCGCACTACTCTCTGGAGAGCTTTGCGGTTGTAAGCGGTGCTGTTGCCATACCAGGTGGTGATGCATCCAGTGAGGATGCTCTCAATGGCACAGCGATAGAAGGTCCTGAGGATGCGGCGGCTCATGCCAAATCTTTTCAGGCTCCTGAGAAAGAAGAGGCGCTGCTGTGCCTTCTTCACTGTATTGTTCGTGTGCACTGACCACGTAAGATCCTCAGCCAGATGAACTCCAAGGAAACGGAAGCTGCTCATTATCTCCACAGCGTCGCCGTTGATGGTGATGGGGGTGTAACTGTCCCTGAGACAGTTAAAATAAAGTTGTTTATTTCAAATATTTCTGTGATAGAGAGATGCTTAATTTGGTTCATTTAATTACTAGATAAGATGATAAAAGTGTAACATTGATTTAAAAACATGTCTAAAATATGTGATTACAAAATATGGGTTTGTTAAATATGTAACGTGCTGTAAAGTTTGTATGAGGTAGAGTTTGTAATGGTCACATGATCAGAGTTTGTTTGACAGCGCTACCATAGCAACCATAGCATGGATACATGGCTACAGATGCGTCTACAGCCTCGACGTTAATGTCATTCTGCATGTGGTCCAAGAGGCGCACACGGTATGGTTTCATGTATAATGTTTGTATAATGTTGCATATGTGTTCTACTCTGGTAATGAGAGGACATTTTTGTGATTCATTATTGCGCATTTTCTTTCTGTTCTGCTTGCTCGAGACTGTTTATGGACAATGATATGAGAGACTGATAAGTTAAAACAGTTATGGTGTAAACTTTGTGTTTCTTCAGTTTTCACAGTGTCTGAAGACAATAAGAGAGAGAGAGAGAGCAAAATAAACATCTGAAGACATCAGTATGATGCGTGGCCATTCTTTGTTGGACCCCTGTAGTTACAGGGGGTGTGTATTCCTCTGCACCTCCGGAAGTCCATTATCAACTCCTTTGTCTTTGTGACGTTGAGGGTGAGACTGTTGTCCTGACACCAGTGGGTCAGGGCGCTGATCTCCTCCCTGTAGGCCGTCTCATCGTCGTTGGTGATGAGACCCACCACTGTGGTGTCGTCCGCAAACTTCACAATGATGTTGGAGTTTCTAGTGGCCGTGCAGTTGTAGGTGTAGAGTGAGTACAGGAGAGGGCTCAGCGCACACCCCTGTGGAGCACCACTGTTCAGTGTGACGGGGGATGAGGTGGTGCTGCCCAGTCTGACCACCTGGCGTCTGTCAGACAGAAAGTTAAGGATCCAGCTGCAGAGGGAGCTGCTCAGTCCTAGATCCTGCAGTTTCCTGTCCAGCTTCGAGGGAACAATGGTGTTGAATGCTGAGCTGTAATCTACAAACAGCATTCTCACATACGTGTCACTCTTCTCCAGGTGTGACAGGGCAGCATGGAGTGTCAGGGCTATGGCATCATCAGTGGACCTGTTGTGGCGGTATGCAAACTGTAGAGGGTCCAGTGAATCGGGTAGTGCAGAGCCATTGAAGTCCCTGAACAACTTCTCGAAGCATTTGCTCACGATGGGGGTCAGGGCTACAGGTCGCCAGTCATTCAATGAGTAGATGGTGGAGGATTTGGGTACAGGGACAATGGTGGCCATTTTGAAGCAGGCTGGGACTACAGACAGAGAGAGGGAAAGGTTGAAGATGTGTGTAAACACTCCAGCCAGCTGAGCCGCGCATGACCTGAGGACGCGGCCGGGAATCCCGTCCGGACCAGTAGCTTTGCGTGCGTTCACCCTCCTGAAGCACCTCCGCACATCCTCTTCAGACACAGTGTGCACACTGACGTCATCCGCGGTGGGCTCACTGTCCGGTCTCATGGAGTTCGTTGTGTCGAATCTGGCATAGAATGCGTTTAGATCCTCACACAGAGAGGCCGTGGTCTGCGGTGTTCTGGTTTCCCCTCTAAAGTCTGTGATTGTGTTTAGTCCCTGCCACATACTCCAGGGGTTGTCAAACTGTTGCTCCACCCTGTCTCTGTACTCAACGTTTGACTGCTTTGATCGTCTTCCGGAGTTGATAATGTGCGTGTTTGTAGTCTGATGTGTTCGCGGAGGCAAAGGCGGTGCTCCGCGCCGCCAGCGCCGTTCGAACACCTCCATTAATCCAGGGTTTTTGATTTGGGAAGGATTTAAGTGTTCTGGATGGGACAACATCTTCCACGCATTTCCTGATAAATCCGCAGACTGAGTCTGTGTACTCATCAATGTCTCTAGCAGCCGCGTGAAACATTTCCCAGTCCACGCAATCAAAACAGTCCCGCAGCGTAGACTCTGATTGGTCCGACCAACGATGCACCACCCTCAGGGTTGGAGCTTCCCGTTTCAGCTTCTGCCTGTAGGCAGGTACAAGCAGGATGGAGCGGTGATCTGATTGGCCGAATGGGGCGCGGGGAAGGGCTTTGTACGCATCCCGGAAAGAGGTGTAGCAGTGGTCGAGTAGCCGGTCTCCACGTGTATTGAAATGGATGTGTTGGTGTAGTTTTGGTGAGACTTTCTTCAGGTTACCCTTATTAAAGTCCCCGGTCGTAATAAACGCTGCCTCTGGGTGTACGGTTTCCTCATTGCTGATCGCGCTGTACAGTTCTCTGAGTGCTCGGTCAGTGTCGGCTTGTAGGGGAATGTAAACAGCAGTAACAATCACCGCTGTGAATTCTCTCAGTAGCCAGAATGGCCAGCACTTAATCATCAGGTACTCCAGGTCCAGAGAGCAGAAGGATTTGACTGGGTGCACGTTCGCATAATCACACCAGCTGTTGTTGATCATGAAACACACACCACCACCTCTGCTTTTACCAGTAAGCTCCTGTGACCTATCCGCACGGTGCACGGAGAACCCCGGTAGTTGTACTGTGGTGTCCGGTGGTGTCCGGTACTTTGTCTGATAGCCAGGTTTCTATGAGGCAGATCGCGCAGCAGTCCCACATCTCTCGCTGGAATGAGATCCGAGCCCGAAGCTTGCACACCTTGTTCTCCAGGGACTGCACATTAGCCAGTAGTAAACTGGGTAATGGTGGTCTGTTAGTGCGCCGTCTCAGTCGAACCAGAACGCCAGATCTTCTCCCTCTGCGTCGGCATTTGCGGCCTCCACGTGCCCATAACAAAGGCGTCTCAGGTGAGATGAATGGGGGATCTGCAAACGGCGGGTCCGTGATGAAAAACCTGAACTCCGGAAAGTAATGAGAAAATCCGTCTTTTATGTCCAGTAAGGTTTGTCGGTCGTACACAAGGAGACATGTGCTACTCGTGAAAAAATAAAGAAAAAGAAAAAGTAGTAAACACAAAAAACAGCTGTTGCTTGGTGGAGCTTGCGACGAGGCAGCCATACTCGGCGCCATCTTGTAGTTTGGTTTCCTTCTAATAGTGATTTTTGGAGTAACATGAATTACATCATGTAATACCTCGTCGGAAAGCTCGTTTTATGTACTTTTAGAAACCGTTTGAATTATTTTTATCCGATTAGTAATTCAGAAGTTATGACCCGGAGAATCTAGAGAGAGAAACATCCGTGATTCTTTGTGAGTTTCTTCAACACTTCAGGAGACGTCTCTCTCATGTCTCATTTTCCGTCCCAGCTACCTGACTCTGCTCCACACACACTAGCCACAGACTCAAACGCACGTAAACAAAAGCTCTGATATTAAAATTTATCCAGACTGACGTGAAGCAGGCAGAAAAAAAACTTACAGTTAGATGAACGCAGACTCCTGTCCGCAGGGAAAACACCGGTCTGTCGTCTCCATGGCTACAAGGTAGAGCGACAGCAAGGACAACCAATCACACGTTAGTATGATGCGGCAGAGCCAATCAGTGAGCTTGTAGGCGGGTCTAAGGGAAAATAGCCTTCAGCTTGAGGCGGCTGCCTCTGCATGGTCCTAGTGCCCGATATGTATCACAGTATAACAGTTTTGTACGGTAAAATCTGATGAACGACCGGAAAAAGGGCACTTTGGGCACTTCGGCCAAAAGAGGCAGGGTCTAAAACCCCCCCTCCTCCCCTTCCCCCCGCACGTGCCTGTTCCTAATAATCCTTTAGGTGAGTGTACAACGATATAAAAACGTTCGTGATTAAATGTTAAAACGGCTTTCCATACAGTTTGTGATTAAATGTTAAAATGGCTTTCTATAAACTTGCCCCCCTGTTTTTTACCTACCTGTTGCGTCTGAGTTGCTAGCGGATGGCCACAATGCTCCAGATCTGAGAGCACAGACATGGAGAGGAAGGTAAGAAAGCTTGTGTGTCGATTGTGGGGTGTTTTTCTGCCAGCGTATCCTTCTTTCAGCGAGTCTCCAGGAAAACGTGACGCCAACAGTTGGTTGTTCGTTAAAGGAGACATTATAGAAACTTCTCGCTGTTGCACCAAACAGATAAATGATTCAGTCCGAAATTTTCCGTTTTTTTTGGCCTAATTTGTCGTAATTTTGGTTTTAATTTTCTAACAGAACATTGAAAGAGTGGTTCAATGCAGCGTTTATATTTAACTGTCCAGCACACCTTGCGAAACAAAATAATTTACTCCGTGGCTTAGTTGTCTGCGGGGGGTGGGGGTGGGTCGCTCTCCGAAAGGGAGCTGTATATAACTAGGATTGGGACAATATTCAGCGTAACTAACTTGTACCAAGTCTTGTAACTTCAAACATGTTTCATCACAGGTAACTTTAGATTCGTAACCTGTAATTTAGTTTTCTAACTTGTAATTCTCAATTCGTACTTGTATTTCTTTTTTGTAACAGGAACGTATTTTGTACACGTATTTTTTATTTTGTACATTTACTACTCATTTTGGAACATCAAACATTCATTCAGAAACATGAAACTTTCGTTTTGTAACTAGCAGACTTCCAAATTGAAAAAAAAATCAAGGTACAGTTTGGAATCAAAACTCTCAAAACACACATTTCATTCTACAGGTACAAACCTCAAGTCTACAGTGTGTTACGAATCTTTTTGTCTCGATTCTAGCGCATCCTAGCGTCAGTGAGAGGAACTTGGGTGGAACCAATGAGAGCACGAGTCTTAGCTACCAATCACGTTTCTCGAATTCCTGTCCGATCATTGGGAGAGGAGGGCAGGGTTTTCAATAATACCTAGCTGCAGACCCTCTCCAAACACGCCCCCCGGCCAAACACGCCCCCATGTGCCTGTTGAGCTATCTACCCCCATACAGAAATAGTAGTAATGTAATTAAAGAGACAGGACTCCAGGTTTAAATATGAATGTATGGATTTTTTTTCTTGCATACACACTTTATGGCCATCCCCAGTGAGATTATAAAACACAGATACCACCAACAAATAATCAGTTGCCAGACAATAGGCACAATGCTTACTTAAGTTAGCAGGTGAGTAATGTATGTGCAAGTGTTTATTTAAAATGCAATGAAATTAAATATCAGAAAAAGTAATTAGTGGTAATCGTTTTAATTAACCCCTTAAGCCCACTAGCCTCCATTTTTGGGAGCATGCCTCCTACAGCAACATTTAACTTTCAACCATTTGTTATTACAGGCACTAACAGTAGGTCTAAGTTCATACGAGTGAGTAGTTAATATTTATGTTACTATTTATAATTTTTTTATTGCTTCTTTACAGTGAAAAGCTGCTGATGTGTAATTTTAGGCATATTTACATGTGTATATATGCATTCCATATTTTCTGTTAACAGGAATAATTGCTGGCCCTTTGACACAAAATGTATTGATTTAGAAATTACTAAAATATTATGCATTAAGTATACAATTCACAAGACTAGTAAACTGATATTGACCATGCACTAATCTGTAAAGAATGTACTGTAAACACAAAAGCAAAAAAGTTTGGCTTTAGAAAAAAAGTTCAGACAAATGAAACAACCATCAACAGCGTTTATTGCCCTTACAAAAACCTTCGGAAAAAAAAATGTCCACACAATGAGATGAGTCCAGAGCTTTTCTGAATTTCTCCGAGTATATGAGCAGTTCCATGGCATAGGACATCAGCTGCCTCTCACTAATGAGACAAATGGCAATTAGTAAAAATGACATTTAAACCTAGAGGCTGTCATAAACAATGTGAAAACAATACATATAGGCATTAGCACTGTTCATGTGTTTGTAGAATACCACCGGGCTACCACATTGCCGTCATGAGTTTGCTGCTTATTAGATGAGGAGTCATAAACGGTTAAATAAATAGCCTATTGTTACGTTTATTTTGGCCAAAAGGCTTGCATTAGAGCCCTGCACGGGCCTAAAATCTGAGCCCGTGTCCGGCCCGGCCCGAGGGGGTGGAGCCCCAGCCCGACCCGGCCCGAAATGGTTTTCAGGATTCTCTGGCCCGACCCGAGCCCGACTTTTTTTTTAACCAACTAAATGAAAACAAAGTGCGTCAATCCTGACCAATGTGTTAAAAGACGTGCAGGATCCGATCAATTTGTTTTTCCCTCGTTTACTGTCCCGGAGAAGACGGCACACTGGCTCTGGTGGTTATCAAGTTAAATTTTATCTCTTTCCAACAATTTTCACAAGAAAACAAAACAGTCAAAAGCAGGGCTTGTGTTGACCGGATAGTTTCCGTATTTGACGGTTTATTTTGACGGAGAAAGAATTACCCCGACGCATGCAGACGAACTGACATTTTATTCGTTACACACATCGCAGATGTTGCTAAATCACTCAAGAAAAGATTCCCATCTGAACATCTGAGCTGCTCAGCGCAGCTCGCTGTCGGCGCATATGTGCACAGCCAGCTAAAGATGTGGAGAGGGGTTTGGAGCGCATCGCAGAACCATAGCGCATGCGGGAAGGTTCCTCCCACTGAAGCGAGTGTTTTCCAAACCCTGTCGCTCAGAGAGACTTGTCACTTAGAAAATGTTCCCTGATTATGAAACTTTGGCTGAATAGTGCTTGTTCCTGTCTCCAATGTGGCGACACATCCAGGAGGAGAATCCCAGAATCTCTTCAGCTCAGGAAGCGCCTATGATTACGCACAAGCGTGACGCGTCAACCCGGTCTCACAGTAAGACTGGGTTGGACCTGTTCAGGTTTAAGCAGACAATCTTTACATAGAATTGACATACAGATATAAAATTAATTCAGTAAAATATAAAGCATTTTATTTAAACATCCATTCATTATTTTACAAGCACAGAGAGCCACATCAGATGGATGGAAGAGCCGCGGGTTGTGACATGTTTTCTCCAGGACCAGAGAGGACGCAAACTCGATATATCTCTTTTATTGTGAGGTAATAATTTCTCCGAGTTTTGCGGTTGCGGGCGGGAGTAGACATGCACGCTGCAGGTGCGGGTGGGAGTGTAACACACACGTTGCAGTTGCAGGCTGTAATTGACAGAAATTCAGCGGGAGCGGGCAGGAGTGAGCGGGATGAAGAAAACAGTCCCGTGCAGGGCTCTACTGCTGCGTTTGTGTTTCAACTTTTTAAAAATGAATTCGATTAAAAATAAAGGCGCCCGGCCCGGCCCGTGTCCCAGGTAATTACACAGTCTTTGGCCCGAAGCCCAGCCTGAGGGCCGGGCCGACCCGAGGGCCTAGGGCTTCAGTGCAGGGCTCTAGCTTGCATGTAGCCCATTAAAAATTATATTAAAAAAATTTGCGTCCATGACGTCTTCCCCCACTGCCAATAATGCTTAATTTTATATCAGAAAAAAATTACGAATGTGCTATCTATCAAACTATGTCTTAAATGTTCAAATTTCTAGTACAAAATCTTCGCAAGTTGTAAAAATATAAATCTGTCTTTACCTGAACCGTCATTTCTATCTGTTGCAACACGCATGTGAGTTCTCGTCTTCGTATGTGCACGCGTGTTTTGTACATAGGGCACGGGGGCGTGTTTGGCCGGGGCTGCGTCTGCAGCTAGACCTTACTATTAAAATTGAGTCAAACCCGGAAGTACCAAAAATAGCAGTTCCACCCTCATCCACTAGGGGCTGGTGTCAGAAGCGAGCAAATCCTCATTGACTCCCATGTTAAAAATACCAATTTCACAGCAGAAATAAACATGTTTACAGCCTGGTACCAGAACATGTTTTTGGTTTAAATGATCTAGTTTACACTCATGACAACTCTGAGGGGGTGAATTTTTTTCTCACTCTTCTGTTTAAGTGTATTAAAAGCCTAAAATTCTGTATAATTAATGAGCATCAGACACACGTGACCGCAGAGCTAGCTCCGGGGAAAGGCCTCAGTAGAGCCTCGGTCTGGCCTGGAAACTGCTCCGGGATTTTGAGTCTCTGTGTTTGTGTATTCTTGTTTGGATATTATTTGTGCAATTGTTGGTCAAAATGACTTGCTGTGGCATTAATTGCACTAATAGAGCGTCCAAGGAGTCTCCAGTTCATTTTTTTCGGTAAGTAAAATTATGGTAAATGGCCTGTATTTGATATAGCGCCTTCTAGAGTCCTAGAACCCCCCAAGGCGCTTTACAACACAATCAGTCATTCACCCATTCACACACACATTCACACACTGGTGGGGATGAGCTACAATGTAGCCACAACTGCCCTGGGGCGCACTGACAGAGGCGAGGCTGCCGAGCACTGGCGCCACCAGTCTCTCCGACCACCACCAGCAGGCAACGTGGGTTAAGTGTCTTACCCAAGGACACAACGACAGCGACAGACTGAGCGGGACTCGAACCAGCAACCTTCCGATTACGGGGCGAGCACTTAACTCCTGTGCCACCGTCGCCCCAATTATATTTATGTATTTTAGGTCACTGCCGAGCTGAGCTTAGATTTTAACATGTACTGTTTAACCATGAAATTTAAATGTAATAGGGTAAAACCCAGTGCGTTTAACATAATGCTGCACTTTAGAAAATGGGTTGAAATATAACATGTTGGTGGAGCTGGGTTCTGACTATCGGCATGTGGAGCTCTCGGGAGACTGATGTTTTCCACCCGGAATGCCGGCTGTTTCTCCCTGCAGCCCGGTCCATCTCTGTCTGATCGCGGCTCCTGTTAGCTGCGCGGGCTGACGGCTGGTTCTCCCAGCAGCTCGGCGTATCTGTCTGATCGCGACTTCTGTGTGCTGCGGTGGGCTGATGGCTGGTTCTCCCAGCAGCTCAGCGTATCTGTCTGATCGCGGCTTCTGTGTGCTGTGCGGCTGGTCTCGGAGACCTCTGTGTTCCACCCGGTTTTAGCCAACGGTCAGCCCGGCGTATCTCTGACTCAGAAGCTCTGGTGTTGTGCACAGTTAACTCCGGTTGTAGCTAGGTTGCTACCTCCGTTAGCTTAGCTCCCACCTCCGCATTAGCTTTGGGTTAGCTTCAGGTTAGCTTATAGCTAGTTTGACCGGGTGTCGTCAGTCAATCCCAGCCTTACAGCCCCACCCTCAGCTCCTCCTCTCTTCCCTTTGTTGGAAGTGTCTGGGCTTGATGGAACCTGTGACACGGTCAAAATGGTGGTGGTGTCCACCTCCCATTTGGCCTCAAAAAAGTGATATTGGAGCCTATGGAAATTAATTGTCCAGTATATATGTCGATGGTCGCCTCCCGTGTGTCAGGTAATAAAAGCGACAGCGACAAATTTCGCTGATCGCGGTCGTTTGTCGCCTCCCGTGTGTCGAGCCCATTACTCCGTTTTTGAGTGGCTCGGGGGTCTGCGGTGTGGGACAGCAAATCATCCCATGTCACTCCTCCGAAAGGGAGCTGGTGTAGTCAGAAGTTCTGTGTCCATGAACGGGTTGTCCCCAGAGGCGGAGCTAGCCTAAGTGGCGCCTTGTGCGAGAACCCCCTGTGACCCCCCCCCCCCCCCCCCC
>SSNQ01034588.1:154249-180896 GCA_006942095.1 Nothobranchius kuhntae | reverse complement strand
AAAAAAAAACAGGAAGAGAAAAGAGGACAACGGGTTATTCCTTTCATGGTTTCGCAGAAAAAAATAAACTCAAGTTTTTAAAATATGAGATGTTATTGTACCTCCATGCCACAGCCGCCAAATACCTTGCTCCAGTGATCATGTGGTCCATCTCCGCCCTAAGCTTAATAAATTCCCTGGTTTTCTCTTTTGGTCCTAAAATACAAACTTCTATTAAAATCAGGGGGAAAACGTAGCGGGAGAAGTACGACACCGAGCGGCCGAACATACGAGCCGAGACCGCAATACAAGCACTTTTACTGTAACATTTCTAACTAAAATAACGTTCACGTATCACAAAAAGCCCTTAACCTAACAGTTTTCAAGTTTATACTTACATTTATATGCGCAATCCTCTCCGACAGCTCCCGCTTCACTGTCCGCCATTGTTTTTAAGTTTTTCTGCCAGCCGGCCCGCAAGGCATCTTGGGAAATGCTACCTATTGAAGGATACACCCGACCCATCCTTCATTCAGGCGAAAAGAAGGCCGCATTCGTCGACCGCATTTGAAGGAGTCTTCGAATTGGGACAGGCCTAGTCGCGGCGCTGTGACGTAACCGGCCGACGAATCCGGCCGACGTAGGATGCAGACCCTGAATTGAGACACAGCCAAGGACAACACGGTGAAGCTAGCCATGCTAGGCAGAGCTAACGTTGCCATGCAGCTCGAACAGGGAAACGGAAGAAACGGAGGACGTTTGGACAGGGAGAACAACAGCAGCTGGGTGCAGAGGTAAGCTGTACATTACATTTCTGTGAAAAAGACAATCAGAATCAGAAATCCTTGGTTGTCCCACAAACAGGGACATTTGTTTAATAACATGTACATTGTTTAATGTGCAATAACTGTAAAAACTCATTTCAACACACACACTTATCATACATATTTAACCATGTAAATGTGTATTTCATGTAAATTTGTACATACATCAATCTGATTCCATTTTACTTGTTACACTTCTGCTGCAGCAAACACATTTCCCAGCTTTTGGGACAATAAAACATTTCTGATTCTCAATTAGATGTTTTTACCTTTGAAGTAAAAACATCTCATTGAGAATCTGAAATGTTTTATTTCCCCAAAAACTGGGAAATATGACATTTGTAAGAGGATACTGATGACATTATTTCCTATGAAAGTGTTTCCTATGTACTTATCTGTTGTTTTTTATTTATCATATGACAGGTTTGTGACACCATCCTGAGCCATACAAAAGAGCGATTCTCTTTTACCAAGCACCTCGTTGCTGCCACTCTGCTACAAAGTGACTTGTTTGTGAAACACACAGCGCAGTTCCCAGATGCAGCACTGGCGACCGCTGTAGAGGCCGACCCCATGCTGAACAATGCTAAGCTCAGAACAGAGCTATCCCTCATCTATGAGAACCATGAGTTCAGGGCTTGCATTGGTGCACTGACTCTCTTCCAGTTTTTCATGGAGAACAATCTTCAAAGCACGTTCACAGAGACTGTCACTCTTTTGAAGATTCTTGTCACCACACCCATGACCACAGCTGAATCAGAAAGGTGCCTTTCTACTTTAAAGAGGATTAAGACTTCCCTGAGGAACACCATGACACAGGATGGGCTGAATGCTCTTGCCATGCTCTCCATGGAAAAAAAAGCTTGTCACAAACATTCCTGACTTCAGTAAAAAGCGAATCGAGAGCTTTGCCACTCAGAAGGACAGAAGGGCAAAATTTCTGTACAAATGAGGTATCACACACACACACACACACACACACACATGCATCCACTTGATCTTTGTATAAAGTTGACCTTGGCACAACACTCCAGAAATATTTAACAGTGTAAATTTCTGGCATTTTGTCTAAGTAGTGTTTACTACCATTACTGTAACAGTGACCTGCTCATAATTTTTCGTGTTCACTCAAATGTTGAAATTAAACAAAAATGTTTTTGTTACTTGCCTCTTGCATTGCCTATTTACCATTTATGGTCATGTTATTTTATGTGCAATTTAATGCAGTATTTTTCAACCTTGGTCTGCAAGGCAGTGTGCCAATAGTCAGACACACCTGGATTAGTCAGTTTGTCCAATGATGTAAGACAGGAAATAAAAGAGCTGTGCTTAATTCAGGAAATAGTGAAGTTGTGCACAAAGCTCAGAAAGCACAAGTTTGTTTAAAAATAGAAAATAGCACAGCCCCACCAAAAATATTTTTCACCAGCCGCCACTGCTATCTGTCTGTCTGTCTGTCTGTCTGTCCGTCTGTCCGTCCGTCCGTCCGTCCGTCCATCCGTCCGTCCGTCCGTCCGTCCGTCCGTCATCTATCTATCATCTCTCTTATCTTATCTATCGTATCTATCTATATTAATTCTTGCACTTAAATATTAATGTTCTGGTTTTATTGATAAACTTGTTCTGTAATAGTTCCTTTACTATTGTAATCAAAAATATTTAATCTCTTTTCTAAGGCTGCTCTGTAAATAGTTTTCAAATAAACAATACACATAGCAACTTCTGATCATTCCATATCAATTTCAGACTTAAAATAATGTATTGATGTTAACCACACCCACTTCTGGGTTAGGCCCCGCCCACTCAGAGTACAGATGCAGCTAATTTAGATGGTTGAACAGATACAGACACAGATATAGATAGTGGTGTACTCGCTCATCCCTAGTACGAACCACCCGTTTGGGAAACAGTTTTTTCCCTAGAGCTGTAAATTTTTTTAAGTTGTATACTTCTTCTAAACCATCAGTCACAGATAACACCTTCAGTGATGCTCTGTTACCTTAGAAGCTTGCTGCAGATTTCCTAGTGGCTTCAATATTCACACAGCTTAGCATCAGGTAATGGGAATATTATCTAAATGTATAATCACACAAATGCATACAATCAGCGTGTGTTTAAAAGGTAACATTTACACATCGTCTCATTTATCTGCAGCACTGTTTTCCTTTCTTCTTCCATAATGGAGCATCGCTCGCCGCTGAATTCTTCATCTCCCTACTCTCTCTGTGTGCTCTAGCAGCCTCGACGTGATACCTGTAATTAGATCACTCATCAATAGTATTCTTGTGAAGCAGGTAATGAGCACAGCTACCTTTTCTCCCTTTAAAGCTTCTTTCCGGAGTATTTCTCTTATCTGATGGCACCATCTAGTGGCTGATAAACACATCACACACAAAAAATCTGTCGCTCTGTTTTTTAAAATTGCGACTTCACGTTTCTGTTTATAAATGTGCTTCTGTAGCCGACAAACAGAGCTAAAACACGTTGTTTTATGAGTATTTTTCTCTGTCATGTTGTATTCTCATATATTTATATTTTAGAGACTTAGTTGTCCATGAAAAGTTCATCAACTCTGCATCAGCTGAGGTACTTCCTTAAATATGAAGCAAGTAAGCACGCTATTGGTCAGTTCTGGTCGGCGCTCAGTTTCCTATTGCACGGAGCTCTGCGGGGCGGGGTACGTGCTTAGCAGAAGAAAAAGACTTATTGCTTACATTATATCACAGTACATGATGAGATGATCACTTTTACAGATTTCTGACAAATCATACATCATTTCTGAAAGGAGAAACTCCGGAAAGCAGCTTTAAGCTTAGCTTTGTGGTGTTGTTATTTCGGCATTTAATAAACATGTCACACTGTCGCAGGCAGTTTCGTCATGCTCACCTCTAAAAGGTCGCTGAGAGCTGTGCGAACGCTATCTGAAAAGGTTCCCCAAGGAAGAGTAGTTCCAAGAACTAAATTCTCGCTTACGCAAACTAACATGAGGTTTTTGTCAGACTCAAAACCAGAAAATGGCTGCAGGTAGTTAAGCACCAGGCAGAAAACTTTGAAGATACCAGTGATCCCCCTCCCATCCCCACAGCCAATCAGCGGTCACAGTCGCGGCAAAGACCTGACTCAGCCTTGTCACAAACCTCAGCAGAGCAGGGACTAGAAATTGGGGAAAAGGGAGAGGGAAAATTCCAAACCATGTTCTTTGAAAAGGCTGAGCTGTAATGGTCCAAGTTACTCTGATTAGTGAGGTATGCATTTATAACTAGAGATGTCTCGATACTACTTTTTCACTTCTGATACGATACCGATATTTCAGCCTTCACAGTATTGACAGTACCAATATCAATCTGATATATCAGTACAAATCATACATACTTTTACCTATTTCATAGTGTGGAATGTATAAAAGGCCTGATAAAGTGATATTAGTCGAACAGAAAACAAAAGCCAGCAACAGTAAGTGTAAAAAGCAATAGTTGAGTTTTGTATCTATTCACTTTTATCTGGTTTGTTGTGGTTTTTATTGTTTGTATCTTGTTTTGTTTTTACCTGGTCTCTTATTGTTCACTCTCATCCTTTTATTTATGGGTTTTATCATATACTTTGTTTTTAATGCCATACTTAGGTTGCGTGAGCAACAGTAAAGGTGCTATATAAATAAAGTTAACCTTGACCTTTGGTGTCGGATCGTGCATTCAAGTTGTCCTTGGAACTCAAAATTTACGAGCAGGAAATGACGTAATGGGTTTGTTTTACATTCCAGCTTCCAACTCAGAAGAAATGGAAGCCACAGGTGTTGTTGAGCACTAAACCAAAAGAATTATTCAATCAAGTATTTTCCACCTCTAAATACATAACCCTAACCCTATGACACAGTTGCCACATACAACAGGAAAAACACTACAAATCAAATGTAAAAATATAAACGCCAAGAAAAGTAAAAACCATAAACACCGGTCAATTTTGGTGTCAGTGTTAAATGCTTCAACAATGTAATTATTGAGAACAACAATAAACAACTTTGCTGTTGAATAACAAAAAGAAAACTGACCATATAAATGAGTAAAAAATAAAGATGATTCTTCCTGGTAGCACTAGGCGCAGCCATCTTTAAATTTGGTATCTCGGGTTCCTCTGAAACCTATGAGCTTGCAGCTGGGAATTCCGAGTTCAATGCATCATTTCCGGCTAACTTATCTAGGAAAAACGAGTTCCGAGGACAACTGGAAGGCACCAAGTCTCCTGCTACAGGTCTCCTTTCCTATCTTCCAGCTAAACAGCTGAGCAGGCTGGGTATAGGACCCTAGTAGGGCTGGGCGATATGGCAAAAATAGAATATCACGATTTTTCCAATATTTTATCACGATTTCGATTTTATCACGATTTTTTATCCATGAATAGCATAACTTCAATTGCGTATTAAAGAAGAGAAACATTGAATAAACAAACATTTATTCATATTAGGGATAATCAACACAGTGCTAACACACTTATATTTTAAACTCACACCAGAGATGATAAAAGCCCTGAGAGAAACAATTACAAAAATCAGTTTTTCTCGTTTTTCAAGTTACTTAACATAAATTAAAATCGTAAACATATTTCAAGTGCAAACATGTCAATTGCAAACGTATTGTGCAAACATTAACTTGTTCAAAATACTATGTAGCTCCCAGTTGCTCATGTAGTGGATAGTTAAGCTCAAATAAGGCTCTGGTGTGCGGCTGGACCAGAGATCGCTTGTGGTAGCAAAAAACTGCGCATTCTGAATATTTTCTGCAACTCTCACTTTGCATTCAGCGTACATGCGTGGAATGGCGGTGTTCGAAAAATACTTGCGGCTGGAAAACTCGTAGCCCGGATCCAATGTTTTTATCATTTTCTTAAATCCCGCTCCTACTGTTCGCACGGGACACAAATCTTTAACCAAGTGGTACGTCACTGAATTGGTCACACTGTTCCATCGTCTGCTGTCTCTGTCGTAAGGAGTGAGTTTTGTGAGTGTTTCTGTTAGCGTTTGCTGCCTGGAAGAAGCACTAGCCGCTGCAGCCGCAGGCTTTTTAGCTTTAGCTGCCAGCTGGCTCTCATTGTATTGTTTGGGATGCCTTCTTTTCAAGTGATTAAAAAAGTTTGTGGTGTTGCCATCACTTGCCTTGACGCTCTCCTTGCAAACTTTGCAAATGACGTTTCGCTGCTCTTTGTCATCTGGTGAAAAACCAAACCAGTTCCATATAATGGACAGGGATGGGTACCTTTGACATTTGAATCGATCCAGTACTAATTCCCGGTACCTACGAATTGATACCGGTACTTAACGGTACCAATTTTCGATACTTTTGAGTGTTTCATATTTTAATTCTCTTTTATAATTAAATATATATTTTTTCTCAATATATAACAATATTTGATAAATATCACGATAAATAACATACAACTGTTTGTATTTTAACATGGTCCTTGTAGTTTTATAAGCTGATAATTAAACTGAAGCAAACATCTTTACTGTGAACTAAATTTACTGTGTATCTTCATTCCTTTGGCCGTCTTTGTTCATTTGATTTTTCCTACTGGGAAGTTAGAATTTCCAAGGAGAAAGCGAACGCACCGTTAGCTGATAACAACGGTGGCAATGGAAGCTAACATATCAAGCTAACATTATCTTAAACATTTTATTTACCTACCGGAGCAGATTAAGATGAGGATGTCTCACACTTAGATCGTTGTCTGTCGCTAGTTTCATCACCCAGTTACCCATCACATTTAGTGAAGTGGACCCAAGCGTTAGCGTGCGTTCTTTCTACCCATGCTGCTCTGTTCACAACTGGCTCACAGGGACTGACGACATAACGCTCTTGCGTATGCGCAGCTTTCTTTGCAAGTTCTCGTTATGAAGGACGGGTACCGAAGCGAGGCACCGTTTGAAATGACGTGAATCAGTGCTCAGTCGGTACTATAGAAAAGGCGTTCCTCTTCGGAACGAAAACCTCGTTGTCGCTCTCAGCCGCGGCCGAAGCCATGTTTGTTCACACACAGGTGAAAACAAGCGGGGCACTAATATATTACTATGACTCACTCTGATTGGTTAAGGGTCAAACAAAGGCGTGTCATTCGCCTGGGGTAAGTTCCCTTTTCATTCAAAGGCAGAAATTCAACAGCAGAGCTGTGAATCGTGATAAAAAGGTCTCTCAAAAATGACAGACCGTCAGATGTGTAGATCGTAAAACGATCTAAAATCGTCATATCGCCCAGCTCTAGACCCTAGTAGAAAACGTTCTGGTCTATGGTGAGGAAAGTGGCATTATCCTCAACACAGACAAAACTAAATAATTAATCATGCACCTAAGGAAGAATCCCCACCCCCCACCCCCCAGCAGCCTCTCAGAGGGACATTGGTGGAGAGGACCAACAACCACAGATTCTTGGGACTACAGGTTACATCAGATCTGAGCTGGACTCTCAACATGACAGAAACAGTGAAAAAACTTTAGCAAAAGCTGTATTTCATTAGGTTGCTCTGGAAAGCCGGCATGAACCATCACCCTCTCACTCAGGCCTATAGAGGACTGATTGAGAATATCCTCACTGCAGGCATTACTGTGTGGTACGGAAATACCACACAAACAGAGATGAAAGCTTTGGAAAGAGTCATAAAGTATGCAGAAAGGATCATAGGAACAAAACTTCCTTCAATGGACTGTGTGTACACACAACACTGCCAAAAAAGAGAAGAGAGAAGTATTAAGGATTCACATCCCCCAGCTCACTGTCTGCTTCGACACAAAAACTGCAGATACAACCTTAGACACAACAGACCAGATAGTATCATCACACAGAACAAGATTTTTCAACATTTTGTCCCCTGCAACTGCAGACTGATGGCAAAACACAAACATTGAAATACTTATACAACAAAATCAGACTGATGGCACACAATGCCACGGTACTGATGCCAATGGTACTAATGATACACACCCTGTACATTTAAAATTACACTGCTCTGCTGTACCTTATTTAGAAGAAGAAGAAAAGATATTTTCTATAGCACCTCTCAAGATAGAAATCATGAGGCGCTTCACAAAAGCAAAAAATGTAAAAATATAAAAATAATTAAGAAAAATGGTTAAAAACATATTTCAAATGAGCAAAAAATAGACAATTGTGATTTAAAAATTGTTAAGAAAGAGCGAGAGTGAATAGGAAAGAGGGAAATCAGTGGATCCTGAGGAAGGTGGAATCGGTGGGGAGAGCAGAATAAAGAGAGAGAGGTGAAGAAGGTCATACAAAAGCCGGCTTGAACAAGTGAGTCTTCAGCTGCTTTTTAAAGGAGACCACTGAGTCCACTGATCTCAGGCTCAGGGGGAGAGAGGTCCAGAGTCTGGGGGCCACAGCAGCAGATGATCTGTCACCTTTGGTCTTTAGCCTGGTGCACTGCACAACCAGTAGGCTTTGATCACTGGACCTCAGGGACCTGCTGGGGGTGTAGGGACTAAGAAGATCACCAATGTATGATGGTGCTTGTCCATGTAAGGTCCTATAGACCAGAACCAGGATCTTGAAATGAACCCTGAAGTTGACTGGCAGCCAATGAAGCTGGAGGAGAAGCGAGGTGATGTGGGTGTGTTTGGAGGACTTGGTCAGAAGCCGAGCACAGGCATTCTGAACCACCTGTAGACGGTTCAGGGAGGTCTGACGGCTCAGACACGTGAAAAGAGAGTTACAGTAGTCTAAGCGTGAGGAGATGAAGGTGTGGAGAACTGTCTCAAGTTCAGAGCGGGACAGAATGGGACTCAGCTTAGCAATGTTCTTGAGATGGAAGAAGGAAGAGCGAACAAGAGAACTGACATGAGAGTCCAGGGTGAGAGCTGGGTCAAAGGTCACGCCAAGATTCCTGACAGAAGGTTTGGTGTGAGAAGCCAGCTGACCAAGAGAGTCTCTGACTTTGAGAACCAGCTTGTCTGGGGCACAGATGAGGATCTCAGTCTTATCTTCATTCAGCTGTAGAAAGCTCCCAGCCATCCAGGTTTTGATAGAGTCTAAGCAGGTGTGTAACAGCTGCAGCTTAGACATCTCATGGGGCTTAAAGGAGATGTACAGTTGGATATCATCTGCATAAAGATGGTAGGAGATTCCTTTGAAGGAGCTCAGGATGTGCTGAAGAGGAAGCAGATAGAGGAGGAAGAGCAGAGACCCCAGCACAGAACCTTGTGGGACACCATGGGTAAGGAAGGTGGTGGAGGACCTAAACTTGGAGACAGCCACAGAAAAGGAGCGCTCAGAAAGATAAGAGGAGAACCACTCCAGAGCAGTTCCTGATAGGCCTACCCAGTCTCTCAGCATCTCCAGTGACAGGTGATGGTCAACAGTGTCAAAGGCTGCAGTCAGGTCCAGCAGGACCAGAACAGAACAGTCCCTTGCATCACTGTGAGTCAGAAGGTCATTAGAGACCCTAAGAAGAGCTGTTTCAGTAGAATGAGCTCTACGAAAATCTGACTGGAAGCTATCATAGATGTTATGTTCATCAAGAGCAGCTGTGAGTTGTTTAGCCACAACCTTTTCCAAGATCTTGGAGAAGAGCGGAAGTTAAGAGATGGGTCTGAAGCTGCTATGGAGAGAGGGGTCGAGACTTGGTTTTTTAAGAAGCGGGTGGATTACAGCGTTCTTAAAGTAAGCAGGGACCTGACCAGAAACCAGAGAAGCATTAATTATAGCGAGTATGCTGGGACCGATGGACTGAAAAGCACTTTTAAACAAAGATGAGGGTAAGATGTCGAGGGGGCATGCAGAGGTCTTCATAGAGTTAACTAGTTTGGTTAACTCAGGCAAAGAAACAGGAGCAAAGCTATCTAGGATGATGGGCCTGGTTGGAGTCGGGAGAGGCAGCGATAAGGCTGAAGGAGAGATGCTAGATCTACCCTTATTGACTTTGTCCACAAAGAAAGAGAAAGTTCTCAGTCTGCAACAGAGTGGATGGAGGCTGTAGGAGAGGCAGGAGAGACGGTGCTGCTGATGGTGTTAAACAGCACCTTGGGGTTCCCTTTGCTCTGGGACACCAGGTAGGAAAAATAGGAAACCCTAGCGTCTCTGACTGCAGAGTTAAAGGATGTCAGAATATCCTTTAGGTGCAGCAGATGGACGTGGAGATGGGTTTTCTTCCACAGGCGCCCAATTTTTCTGCATTGGCGCTTCAGGCTGCGAAGGCTGTCATTAAACCAGGGAGTAGGGTTCACTGCAGGAACTGATCTGGTTCTGACAGGACAGATATTGTCCAGAATGGAGAGGCAGTGCTCGTTAAACTGAGAAGTTAAGGAGTCTGGGTCATTATCAGAAGAACATTTAGAATATACAACTGGTTAAAGTCCAATATACTCACTACAGACTTGTGTAACAGGTCTGTGAAAAGGTGCAATATTATGTGTGTCTTTTTATAACTGCTTTGTTTTGTTTTTTGTAAATTATTTATATATTTTAACCTGACCTGGAGAGCTCTGCACATGAATTCCAATGTGCAGGGGCGTTTGGTTCGTACACAAATGGCAAATAAATGTCTTGAATCCTCTGATTAGTCAATAACTTGGTCATTTATCTTCTGCTGTCAAGACAAACTTGAGAAATGTGGGTGTTGTTTGACCAATCAACGTCTCTTGAAGGCCACTCAAAAACGCTGGTCCAAAATGGTTTTTATCACTGAAGAAATATCTCCAAACTTCGAAGGTTGTTGTAAAAATATGAACTTGAAATAGTTATCATGCCTTTATCTCCCCCCATCTAGATTGTGACCTTGTTTGTTGGAGTTATTCAAAGCTCTTAACATATCTAGGGGCATGTTTTCAAAATCCAATATAACTTCTCTCAGCAAAGATAATTTGTGAGCAGTTTGGTGTAAATGGGACCATGCATGGAGAAAGTAGCTCCAGATGACAAGACTTATTTCCTTATATTTGGACATTTTGCCTCTGATTGGCTAACAGAAACACGGCTCTACCACTGACTGTTTGCTTTGCAACGTTGATGTTTTTACTCCACGAATAACACAAGCCTGAAGGAGTTTTGCTGGTGGTGGAGTTGCTAATGGGTGTGTCCATGAATGTTAAGTGACAGTGTGATGTAGATCTGTCAGGCTTTTCTAATCCTAGTGTTTTATCATCTATTTTCTACCAAAAGCTAGATCTAGTTGTTCTCATCGTGATGCATGGCTCTAGCACTGGAACCAGTTTTCCTGAGGGGGCTGGACACTAATCTGATTTCAATTGGTCTGCGGCCACAGTACTTGGTGGTGGGTTGGCTTCAATGGTGGGGGAGCAATATTTCCCCTAAAAATGTTTCTAACCGTGGCTGTGCCCCACCTGAGCCTATGTAGTCAAAGTCAAAAAGTCAAGTCAAAGTCATTTATTGTCATTTCTACCACATGTGCAGGACATACAGAGAAACGAAATTGAGTTTCAGCACACACAATTCAAAGATCAGACATACGTGGGTAAGACACATAACAAGAATTGGTGAATGCGGTCATTCGCAACATGAGTCGCGCTACCTTAATAGATAGATGAAAAGGGTGTTACATGAGGATAAGTGGGGGTAGGTAAAAAAAAAAGGCATAGCAGAGTTAGCCCCAGCGGGGAGTAACTACTATACAAAAAAAAAAACTCCTTTAACATGGAAGCACAAACAGCACAGATACAACATCAGAGTCCGATGGGGAGGCGGGGATGGGCGGGATCCTGAAGCCTCCAATGGGAGCTGCCACTGCGGTGCATCGACCAGCTGCAGACCAACAGGTGGGAGGGAGAGATAAGGACCAGAGAGCACATTGAAGTTTCCCGCAGACGTCTCAGTCTGAAGGAAGAGGGTGAAGGTCGGGACACAGCATCTGTCGGCATTCCTCCTTTCGTGGGGGTGTGTTGAGGCAGCCTTGAGAGGCTGCTATGACGTCAGATAAGGGTAAACATGACTTTGTTTGGGGCAGGCAGAGATAATTTTCCTCTCCGCCTTGGAGTCTCTAAGTGGTCATTCATGTCTACCAGTGAGCCAATTATACGTTCTAAACATCCCCGCATCGTCCGGCAACCCTCTCCGAGATCGAATCTATCTTGCGTACTATCACAGGCAATGCCGCGAGGACATTATCCAGCTTGCGGTTCACCTCGAGTAACGTCCCAGTTTGTGAGGTCACCGCCCGAGTGGCACATTCCGTGGGCACGTGTCGCACTCCAATCGCTCCCGTCTTCCCAAATTTCCAGAAAACCAGATATCCTCCCACTCCAATCAGAAGAAATCCAGTGATCATCAGGCCAAATATCCACAAATCTTCCACGTCCTCGATGGACAGCTGAGAGAGGCACACGATTCGCCAGACCTCCTAAGAATCGAGTGCATATCCCGATGCGAATGTCCCCTCGGGACAGATGGGAGCCCCCTTCTCCGTTCTCATCGTAGAAAAAATTTTGTCAATCGCGTTGAATGACCAGTTAATTAAGTCCATATTTCCAAAAAAGAGTAGTGGTTTCAGGAGAAATGCAGAGAAGTGCTCTGTAGGCAGACGGGACAAGAGCCTTGGGGAAGCCGATAAGGGAGCTGAGAAAAAAAGTGTCTGTACTCTCTGAAGGCTTGAGAAGAAAAGGAAAATACGGGAGGATGCCGGTCAGACCTTGCAGGTCCGAATGTATTGTGAGTGTCTTCTGGGAACATCTGGCGTTCTGACTCCTGTCAGAAGAAGTTTAAATTCCCACCTCCGACATAACTCCCAAAATGTTCCGATCCGGAGGGGACATTGAGGGTGTGTCTGAATTAGGGCTGCTCGATTATGGCAAAAATAATAATCACGATTATTGTGACTGAAATTGAGATCACGATCATTTAGGACGATTTTTCAAATTATGTTGATTTTATTTGTTTTTATTCAGTCATAAAATTGCTCAGGGCACAATCAGGACAAAAATAAGAAACAAGATGATCACTAAAAGAACTCCTGATTCCCAGTATAAAAAGACCAATATACTTATAGCTCATAGTTTATGACCCAAGGGCTATAGACCTTGGTTTAACTCATTTAAGTCTAACAAGTACAGACCCAAATACCAATATCTTGCAAATACTGACAGCAAGAATTATACAGTGGCATTTATAACAAATAAATGCAAATAAATTGATGATCACAAAATGTTGCATAACATTTATTGAGTCGTGTTAAGGTGCTGTAGGAGAGTGCATTAGCACCGTGTCCTCAGAGAGATTAGTTATTATTTATCAGTGTGAGGAACTTATTTCTATCTTATTTATAAACTATTTATTTACAAGTCCATCAGTTAATGTAATAATTGTCCCAACCACAGCTGCACCCCCCACCCCCCAACCCAGTTTCACAGCAATCGGGGCAAGCTGCACGTGTGTTTAGCACGCCGCACGCCCACATTTAGCCATTTTTAGTGGCTCAGGAGTCTGCAGGTGCGGTGTGTGTCACTCACTCTGGTTAATCCAACAGAGCCAACTCTGAGAGCTGACTTTAGCGACTGACACATCACTGCATCATTTCCTTTCCTAATGTTGTGAAGAACGGTCCGGAGCGCAGGCGGAGTGTTTAGCTAACCTGCAGGAAATGTCAACGACAGTTATCCAGAAAGTAGCTAAGGGTTACCAGAGATGTTTCTGAGGTGTTCGCTAGGTACTTTTAAGATTTAAAAAGTCAACAAGGGGGCCTGAAAAGCTGTTAGAAATTGCGTCAAAGTCGCTAAGTTGGCAACACTGAGGAGCGCTTCATTTGCAACTCAGAGCAGCGCAAGTGGGAGGAGCAAATAATCGGCTTGCTTTGTTTTTATAATCGTTCAAAACTCAGATCGTAATCGTGATTAAAATTCGATTAATTGAGCAGCCCTAGTCCGAATCCACGGGCAGGATGCTTATGAGTACGGGTCCTCGCCGGTCTAGCAAGGCCGGGTCCTTGCTTGACCGCTAAGACCGGAACCCAGCGGCTCTGAATTCGGACAGTCTAGCCTTCACCTCTACGGTGGCCCATAGGTCCCGTCACAGCCGTGGCGGCAGCTTCACGCAAAGAAAAAAATGCTAAAACTAGCGAAAATGGAGCAGGAATATTAAGGAGCTAGAGCAGCTTCACGTCCATCAGCAGCGTTTGTTCACAAACGTTTTCAGGTAAAGTAATTTTGTTTATTCTAGAAGCTTTCAGGACTTACATGTTAACTTTAGATGGTTTCATGTATGTTTTAAGCTACAGAATGAACTTGTTAAACATACACAACACATTACTACAAAGTATTATCATGTAGGTAATTAATATAAACCAAATGCATTATAAATGTTGAATGCAGTAGGATGTTTTCTAATGTAAACAGGACCTTAGAGCTTATTTTGCATCAAATGAGGGTAAAACGTTTTAAAAAAACAGGCTTTTTAATAAAACAGCATTGAAGTGTTTTCAATGTGCATTTGTTTATTCAACTTAAGCCTAATAATGATTAGATCTGTCTTAAAAATGTAAATTCTGTTGTTTTTATTTAACTACTCCCTGCTGCTTTTCTTAAAGCTGAACAGAACCAGTGTACTGCAGGTTGTTTTGTTTTACATTTTTCAATAAAAAAAAACTCTTTTTTAATCTATTACAGGTCAGCATGCACTGTGCTGCACATCTGCCTCTGTGCTGGTGAAGTTGTGGGTCTGGAGGATGAGCCTGAGGAAGATGTGTGTGGAGGAGGTCAGTGGTGCTCTGTTCTGCAGGAGGTACCAGCAGACCACCACTCCTGTTAACAGGCAAGTCATTTATGTAGAACCTCTATTAAAAACAACACTGGTTTTATTTGCTGAAGAGTCACAATTGTTATACCAGTGGACCCAAAACCATCTCATTTCGTATTTCTGAATACATCTTAGAGACGTAACAGCCGTCGTCTGAGCCAGCCCAGCAGGCCCTGTAGATGGACGATGGAGTGGACAGTGAGAGGAAGCATCCCAAAGCTCTCTCTGCAGACCGTCCTGTATGATGTTCTTCTGGCCAGAAACGTCCAGCCACGGGTCTGCTCCAGCCCTCCATCCACGTCTGGATCCTCCTGCAGCAGATCCAGCTGCACTGTTAAAGACTTCCTGCTCACTCACTTTAAATAAATGATCCAGGAAGAGTCACTCAGGTTAATCCTGCTTTAACCGTACATAACAAGTCCATATATGTTTTGATCTGTAAATAAGTGTAACCTATTATAAATAATCTTGTCTCCTTACCATCTTTTCATTTTCTGTTCATGTAACATGTTCAAAAACACCTGTAATAATAAAACTGGTGATAAAATCAATGACCAGAAAGAGTTATCAGTTAGTATTTGTTTTAATAAATGTGTTCAAATATCAAACAGCTAAATAACATTAACATGACAGTAGAAGGCCTCTCTCCCAGGAGGACCAACAGGTAAAGCCTCTCCTGACCCTGGACACCTGCAGTCCTACAGAGAAAATCAGAGACCACAGGTGACAAAAGGCAATAAACACATTTTTACATTTATCCACATGAGAAGATAAAACTTTTATTCTTCACACAAACTTTTTACTTCATTAAAACGTGTCAGCTGTGTAAATCCCTGAATGTAAAACTACTTTTCACAGCAGAACACACGATGAACTTGTGTGGTCGTGTGTAAACAGCTTCACTCATCACCTCTAAGCTTAATAAAAATGCTTATTTGCTCTGTTGTCCTTAAAACAAATGATAAGAAGCTTAATTTGCTAAAGAAACACAAACACAATTTTAATTGTTCTTTAAAACATAAACTGTCTGAATGTAAACTACTTTTCATAGCAGAACACAGAAGAACTACTGTACTCATGCGTAGACAGCTTCACACTTCACCTCTAAGCTTAATAAAACATTCTGTTGTCCCTAAAACAAATGACAAGTTTAATTTGACACACACACACACACACACACACACACACACACACACACACACACACACACACACACACACACACACACACACACACACACACACACACACACACACACACACACACACACACACACACATAAAAGGGAATAACTACGGGACCCGCTATACAAACTCGTTCTGGCTGATTTCTGCTTAAAATATAATTTAACAGAACCGCAATAAGCTTTTTAGTTTTCTACAGCTAGTTTTTAAATAAACTTATGTTTCAAACGTCATACCTCCCCCATTTTCCTGTTGAAAATCCACAGCCGGTGCGCAAAGCTTGCTGGGATAGCCTTGTTCTGTGAGTATACAACAAACCCATCCTCGAAATGTGGGTGGAGCGAGGAAGCATTTGAGGACACGAGAATGAGTATTCATGGAATTCGGACAGTACACGTCGCTGCGCTGTGATGTCATCGACCTCAAAATGCACCCTTACAAGCATTCTTCGCACGGATTCGGACACACCCTGAGTTAGAGTGCCATGTTCCATGTTGCCGTTGTTGAGGCGGCTGCAGGCTCGTCGGTGCCTGTCGTGGCAATCCCCGAACCTGCTGGTAGACAGCGGCGGCCAGGGATGCAGTCCAGCTGAAGAAAGAGTCCTATGGGGTTGTTTAGGTTTATGGAACTTAAGAGGCTAAAGACCGGCAGGCCAAGCAGAATGTAGCTCGGGTTTTCGTGGAGGCAAAATCTCAGGCGTAGAAGGTTTGGTGAGACCATGAAGCAAAACTTTTGTGTAGCTTTGAGGAGATTCTGGTCACTCATCCGGCGACTCAGGAGAGAAAAGCAGCACTGTTAATAGTGGGGATGGTCTGTTGCTGACATTTACTCCGAATCTTGTAGATTGGTGGGCAGAGTATTTTTGAAGACGTCCTCCATCCTACTAGTACGACTTCCAGTGAGGAAGCAGAGTCCAGGGACTTTGGGGTAGGCTCTCCAATCTCTGGTGCTGAGGTTACTGAGGTGATCAAATAACTCCTCAGTGGCAAGGCTCCAGGGGTGGATGACATCCACCTAGAATTCCTTAAGGTTCTGGATGTTGTAGGGCTGTGTTGGCTGACGTGGCTCTGCAACATCATGTGGACATTGGGGGCAGTTCCACTGGACTGGCAGACCGGAATGGTGGTTTCTCTGGACAGGAAGTGAAAGCCAGAGGTGGCTGCCAAATACTTTTTTGCCTTGTTGCATTTGTTTTTACGTACTTTCACACAGCTTGTTTCCCGGAAAGCATGCTTGTGATGCGTGAAGAACTCATGTTTTTATCACAGAACTGCATGATTGCTGCTGGGTGCATTAGTCCCCATAAATAATGTTCTATTTTTTTCCACTTCAGACCGTCAGCATTAAGCGACTGGAGGCTCTGAACGCCTGGCTGTGTGAAACTAAAACACAGCTGAAACAAATTAATGGCCAGAGAAAATATGGAGGACCTCCTGAAGGTGAGATGTTATTAAACTATGTTGGGAAAAACTGAACAGTCGGGATAAATACAAAAACTGAGTAACATGAAGCGACTCAATCGAACATTTAAAAAATTTGTTATTTTAAGTCTCATTTATTTTCCTAAAAGAAATATAATATTCTAGATCAGGGGCCTCCAACACGTCACTTCGCGACGCACTTGAAAGTCGCTCGCCTGGAAGATGCAAGCGAGCCAGCTTGTCTGACTTGTAATCAACGACAGGCGGCTTTTAAATTGGATAACAGGCTTTCCTAGTTTTTTTTTTAATGTTTGATTTAAAATTAGCATTTTGTGGAAGTAAAATCTGATTATTTTCCAGTTCTTTTTTTTCTACTGGAAATCTGCAGATTAATTGCTCGAGTTGCAGAAAGGATCTCAGCAGCTGGTGTATGCTTCTAAAGAAGACGGGGCAATGTCAGTTTTACAGCTGGTTTCAGAAAAACCTCAATAAAATATTCTGCATGATTGTAAAGTCTATCTTTATTATCTACCTAAAGTCTATAGCTCATTAACACAAATAAAATGCCATTCATTTATTAACACATGATGAACACAGGAAGTTCTTTATAGTTTTAATAATTTCAGCAGCAGAGCCTGGTTCACGCTCCATCACATTTCTGAAACGAGACCACTGGGCTCAAACAAAACAACAAATCATTTAAATTCATGTTTTCCTTATTTCATTGATAATCTATATAGTTTTGAAAGCTGACTTGTTTAAGTTGTTAATTTAAAAATAATAATTCAAATGTAATAAACAAGCATTTAAAACCTCACCAATTTTATCCTTGGCCCGTTTTCATGTCTGCAATATAAACCTTACTGGGTCATCTTGTTTCTTGTTTGACATCATGTGTCCAGCAGGTCATGTTTATCCCTAGATCATCTGGTGCATCAGACAATGCTGAAAAGTAGCTCCCAGGCTTTTGTGGTTTTTGTTAAAAGCTAATCTAAAGCATTTCTTTTTTAAATCTGTCTTTGAATAATTTGCCTTGTTGTGAATCTACTTTGATGTATTTTGTTTCTATGAATGTCAACGGGTTTTTGTGCTTTTAGAAACAATTTATGAATGAAGTTTTACCAAATTTACTTATCATTAATTGTTGCTTTCCCTTCATGGATAGATTGGGATGGCCCCACCCCAGGAGCTCGCTGTGAGATCTTCATCAGCCAGATCCCAAGGGATACCTATGAGGATGTGCTGATCCCTCTGTTCAGCTCCGTGGGGCCACTCTGGGAGTTCAGGCTCATGATGAACTTTAGTGGAGAGAACCGAGGCTTTGCATATGCCAAATATGGGACGGTTGATCAAGCTACCAATGCCATCCATCTGCTGCACAAATACAAGCTGGAGCCTGGCTGCCGCCTCAGTGTGTGCCGTAGCAGAGAGAAAAACTGTATTTCTATTGGAGATCTGCCAGCTACCACCAGGCAAGAAGACCTGCTGCAGGTATAGCTGAGTCCTGAAATTTCTCGATTGAAGTTGCAATTTTGACCTTGTTTGGTAGTTTGTAAGGTCCACATTTGATTGAACTTCTAGAGATTTTGGTTGGTTGTCTGGAAATGTGCATTTGCTCATGAGGCATAGGTGATCAAAATTACAAAAAAGAAATAAATCTTGTTCTTGTTCCTATTGAAGGGGCGGGGCCAAGCCCCATGCAAATATGAATTGCTATGATTTCGTAATTGAAATTGTAATGATTTAAATTACATGTTATTTAATAAGCCATAAGACGTAGGATTCTATAGGAAATATGAAATCAACCTTATGGATCTGTAAAGTTATTTTAAACCAGAAGTTTGGAACTTTTTAATGCAGGGATTAGAGAATGGTGTGACGTGGAATGTTGCTCAGAACCAGCAAATCCGAAGAAGCAATTAGTTCTGATGGGAATTGAAGGTGATATCTTCGCGCTAAGCTTTGATTAGGAGATTCATAAACACATTCAACGCCATTTCGCCGGCCTACATATCCTTAGCGGAAGTCCCCGTTAGATCAGGAATGTCGAGGTCCAGCTTGACCTTTTCTGGAACCGAAGCCGGTAGGAAAAGCCGGGTTTGCCGACCAGACCAGTCTGTGAGACACTTCCGGGTCACGACAATTTTGTTGGCGTCTAGCGAGACCCAAACCTGGGTCTTGATGGTTCAGCTTTTATTCTGAAAGGAACCGTTGCAGCAGTTGGAACAGCAACAGATTTTATCCAGCTTGTCGTGGGTTCTTTCGGCTGAAGAGGAAAGTTACGGATTGGCCACTCCGGCAACTTCTCTAGAATGCTTTGAACTGGCGTTAGAGATGACGTGGGCATAGTTTTATACTTCAGATGTTTTGGTTTATGGTCGAATGAAAAGATGACAGATTTACCAAACACCACCAAAACCACGCCTCCGTCAGATCTGGCAGATTCTGATTGGCTCAGTGAAAGTAAAGTGTCATGTCTTTTAACGCTACGTGAGATCAGTCCTACTGGAACATTTAAAGTCATAGTACTCATCATATTCTATAGTATTATAATAAGGTAATTAATATTTTGATTTCACAGATCAGTCACATCTTATTTATTGACTAACACTTTGCTTGATTAGCTTTATTAAAATAGAGTTCTTTGATTAATTAAAAGGAGAGAGTCCATTCTTCATTATTCTGTTGAGCTGAAAATAAGCAGGTTAGAAGCAAATGCATGAGACCTTGAGGCTCTATCTCATGCAGACTAGTTATGTGTCAGAGGAGAGGGGGAAAATGACTTTTAGTGGAAATCAGTCATTTCTTTCTGTTACATATCCCCCCTTTTCAATGGTACGGTGGTCCGTGCAGAGACCACCTGGCGTTGAACAAACCAGAGTCCTAAAGGGACTCCGATAACAGGGGAAGGTGCAGTTCCCCAGGAAGAGGCCAACAGTGGTGAGATACGAACCCCACTCCGAAGAACTGTCTATGGTTTCAACAGTCTCGCATAATCCCTTTGGAAGCACACAAGTCAGCAGATTATTAAGGTATCCACGTGGAGGTAATAATTTGAAGCAGGAGCAAACCTTATGTCCACGTATTACTGTTATCTAAATTTTTTTTTTATTCAGTGTTTCCCTTACATAGGCGTAGCCGTGGCGGCCCGCCACAGCTGAAATCCCAGCGCCACACCTACAAGATCCCAAGTTTTATTGATTTTTAAAAAAATTTTATTTTGCGCCGTTTCCCGAAGAAGCAGCGGGAACTGCTCTGTTATTGCTTATCATCTGATAAGGATGGTTCAGTAGCGTTTTGTTGCAGAGGGACAAAGGAAGGTGCGAGTGACAGTGGATGTGATGTGCCGTCGCGGAGCTCTGGAGCAGTGAGACAGAATTCATGGTAAAAGTGTAGATACTGCAGTGATATGTGACAGATTGTTACTTCTCTGTAGTTAATAAAGGACGATGAGAGGGATGAATGTCTAGCAGACCGATCAGCTGGAAGAGGGGAAAAGGAGACCCACAGCCGGAGTTTGCCGCTAAAGCAAGGGTTTTAAAAACGAAGCTTCCTCTTTGAGGAAGATGAGTTGGGTCATGAACAGACACTAAAAAGAAGTGCTCTATCTTTTCAGCTTTGTTTTGGTTAGCGGGTCTGCTTAGTGACGTATGCTTTCGGAAGGTGCGGTGATGACGCTGGAGCAAGACGTGCAGTCTGCCTCACTGTGTGACACCGTCTTTTGTGCGTTCATACTGTGTTTTTTCCATAATCCATTTTTATTTTTGTTCTTTTCTTACACAGTTTAGTAAAAGTTATTTGTTTACCTTACATGTTTCAGCTAGTAGCTCTAGCCGTCCTCAGATTGCCGGTGATGGTGGCATCACTTTCTTTATCTGCGGGCAGCAGAGGTTGGTGTCGCCCTCTACTGCCCACATCCTCCTTGCTGATGACACAGTCCTATGCGTGATCCAATGTGTATGTTCCATCTTCTCCGTTCATGGTCCAGAGGAGGTGTGCGCACAGGACATTAGGACCATGTGTTCTGGGCAGATGAAGTTGGCTATGGACAGTGTACTGTTTTAGTGCTCAGATATACAAGGCCTGTCCTATGCTACAAGCAAGTACCACGTGCCTGCCACAAAGTTCTCCAGTCCTCTAGTCCAAAAATATTCAGATTCTGGTACAGAACATCAGAACGACACACAAATCATGTGGAGAAAGAAGAGACGAAGCAGATTTCCGGCATTGCCATGGAAACGTAAACGCTGAGTGTTCTAACTAAATAACTCCAGCTACACTGCTTTAGTCATACAGCTCATGGTCTGTTTCATTGAAAATGATAGCCTCAATGTAGCCTTTAGTAATATCTTAGACTCAATTGGTTTTACCCAAAGAATACATAGCTCCACCCACTCCTGCCATCATACATTAGACCTTGTGCTGACTTATGGCATAGAGTCTGAGGAAATAACCATATTTCCACATAATCCAGTCCTCTCGGACCACTTTTTGATAACCTTTGAGTTTTTTATAACTGAGTTCTCCAGACATGAAAGTAAATTTCACTATAGTCGGTCTCTAACTGACAACACTGTTGCATGTTTTAAATCAACTGTTCCATCTTTACTGTCCTCTGCATCTCAGAGGAACGTAGCAGAGGGCAATATTTTTATTTCTAGCCCCTCACAAATTGATGCCTTAGTTCTTAATGTTACTTCCTCTTTATTTGTGGCATTAGATGATGTTGCCCCTTTAAAAAAGAAGGTAATTAGGGACAGGAAGTTGGCTCCCTGGTTTAATTCTCATTTACGAGCCTTAAAACAAAACTCTAGAAAATTGGAGAGAACATGACGCTCTACGCACCAGGAGGAGTCCTACTTATCCTGGAAAAATAGTCTTGTACTTTATAAAAATAAGCTTCAACAAACTAGAACTGCTTATTGTTCATCGCTAATTGAAGAGAATAAGAATAATCCAAAATTTATTTTCAGTACAGTTGCCAAACTTACACAGTATCATAGCTCTGAACCATCTATTCCCTTAGCCTTCAGCAGTAATGACTTTATGGGATTTTTCACAAGTAAAATTAATTCTATTAGAAACAAAATCGTTAGCATCCTCCCTAATGCGATTTCTTCTTCCTCAGTAAGTGAGGCAGCGTCAGAGGTAACTTTAGAACCTCATCTGTGTTTGAACCATTTTGATCCAGTTGAGATTCAGAGTTATCAAAAATATTAGCTTCATCTAAACCTTCAACTTGCATTTTAGATCCAATCCCAACCAAATTATTTAAAGATGCATTTCCTTTGGTTACTGCCCCCATTCTAGATACAATCAATCTATCTTTAGTAAATGGATATGTACCACAGGATTTAAAGGTTGCTGTAATTAAACCTTCACTTAAGAAGCCTTCTCTGGATCCAGATGACCCAATGATTTATAGACCAATATCTAACCTTTCATTTTTATCCAAAGTCCTTGAGAAAATAGTGGCCATCCAAGTATGTGAGCATTGTAGGGTTTAGGAAATTGTGTGCTTTAAGAGCTCAATAAATATATTACCTCTGCTTTTGACCAATAAACTGTGATACTCTATTTAAATATAGAATCTCAACTCTGCTTGGTCTTTACTGTGTTTATCAGAAAATCTAGGATTCTTTATTTATTAAGAGATTGTACACACTTCGTTTTGATTCAGAAAAGAGTCAGGTTTATAAAAGTAAGAATTTATTTTACCAACAATTAAAACATGACAAGTTAACGAAGCATTTACTGTGATGGATGGAACTAGATGTGATGTATGAACCTAGGTGTGAATGTGGTGTTAGTCAGAACTCACTTATCTAGGAGAGCTGAGTTCTGGATGTAAAAGAATTTGGTTTGCGTTAAGCTATGAAGGTGGTTGTTATCAAAACACATCAGACGCAATCTGTCTTGTCTACTTCACCCGTTCTCGGAGACCCTCTTGGCGGATCCGAAGGTCAGAGAGGTCGGCTGACCTCTGGTACCGAAGGGCTGTAGAATACCGTGGCACCGACGCTTCAGTCCAGAGATGTCTCGGGTCACGACAGACGGATGGAACTGCATGTCTGGGACCCTTAAGGAGTCTAAACAATATCAGCTTGTTCTGCAGGAACTATTGCTGTATCAGCTTCGCAGGTGCAAAAAGGTTTTGACGACGTGTCAAAAGCTTTGATGGTTAAAGAGGGTTTTGCTTCAGGTGGCCGTTCTGAAGCTTTCTCTAGAACTGCTGAATCACCCAGAGTGATCCAGTTTTAAGAATCTCATGTTATGATTTGCGTAGCCAACCAAAGGTTGACAAGTTTGAGAAATGTTACCAAGAAACTCAGACACACGCCTTCTTTGATACAGAGGCTCTGACTAGGGTAAAAGACTATTTACGTATGTGTCAGAGTTTAACTTAACCTTACTTGAGCTTGTGTGAGTGCCATGTAAACAACATAACATTCATTTCAAGTTTCAGTCATTGAGCACAGATTAATGAAACATTTAATTATATTATAATTATTATAAGTATAAATAAACAAACGTTTATTTAATGATTATTTAGCTTGTAAATTGTAGAAGAAGTTCATATTGATTTAGGAAATCATTCTTTGACTTAGCAACGGATCCGAGCTGGAGTATTCCATATATGGAGGCATGAAGACCTGAAAGATTGGACCTTGAGGAGAGAATGTTATTGTTGGCATTTTGTTATCTGTGTTTAGAGCTGCACTGACTTTGAGCTCCAGCTGATGGGTTGAAGGCAGGCCAATTTAAAGGGAACACATGCAGTCTTGTGTCTCACTTTTTGACCAGATGTTGAATGGTCCAACTGTACCTAAAAACTGACCATTGCTGGACGTTACAATTTAAACACTAATGATCTGTTTGAGGAATTTCAGTCTGGTTTTAGAGAGTATCACAGCACTGAAACTGCATTAGTGAAAGTTACAAATGATATTCTCATGGCCTCAGATAAGAATCTTGTGTCTGTTTTAATCTTGTTAGATCTCAGCGCTGCTTTGGACACAGTTGATCACACTGTTCTTTTAGAAAGGCTTGAACATGTTGTAGGGATCAAAGGAACAGCGCTAGGCTGGTTTAAATCCTACCTGTCTGATAGATATTTTGTAAACGTACATGACAAATCTTCTTCATACTCCAGGGTTATTTGTGGAGTACCACAGGGTTCAGTGCTTGGAACAATTCTTTTTACTATATATATATGCTCCCAATTGTTAAAATCATTAGAAGAAGAAGAAGAAGAAGAAGAAGAAAAAAAAAATTAATGCTGCAAGCAGCGTCGTTCGGCCCTCGCCGCTCCGGCCTGGCCGGCAGCCCGGGGCACCAGGGCACGTCCGCGGAACAGAAACGTCAACCACCCCAACACCAGAAACCACTAACGGTCACCTCTTCCTCACCTCACCCTGACTCATCATCCCCTCTGAGCCCACCATTATATTACACATCTCACCACTAGGGCATACTCTATCTTTACCACACTGGTGGTGTGATGACAGTGACAAACTTTAATGCTATTCTGACAATGTTTTTTAAAGTTATCGAAGGTTAAAGTTATCTAGGGGGCACTGTGACCATCTACAGAAAAGTCCCATTGAGGTCAGCTTTGGGTGACAAAGATGGTTTTCTGCTATTTTGGCATCAATCAGATGTTGTGTGTGTTATCTTGAGCCAATTAGCTGAAAGGGGTGGAGCTACAGGGATTTGAACCAACAACCACATCAATGTGTTTGATGCAGTCAAGTGATGACACAAGCCAAGTATAATGCCATTCTGACCTTGTCTTTAGAAGTTGATAAAGTTTGAACCCATCTAGGGGGCGCTGTGACCATTTGCATCTAAATCCCATAGAGGTCATCTCTGGTCATCAAAGATGGTTTTCTGTTAATTTGGCATCAATCAAACGTTGCACAGGTCATCTAGAGACAAAAGGCTGAAAGTGGGCGGAGTTAAAGTGATTTTAACAATTGAGCACATACATGTTTTGATTGAAGTTACGTGATGACTCCCACCATGTTTGATATAGTTTGGAGCTTTTTTGCAGAAGTTACAAAGGTTTTATTGAATCTACGGGGCACTGTCCCAAATTTAGGAATTATTCCATGAAGAAGTTTGTAG
This sequence comes from Nothobranchius kuhntae, assembly GCA_006942095.1. NCBI lineage: Eukaryota > Metazoa > Chordata > Actinopteri > Cyprinodontiformes > Nothobranchiidae > Nothobranchius > Nothobranchius kuhntae. The sequence continues at coordinate 155,621 of SSNQ01034588.1, read as the reverse complement.
GTTGATAACAGTCATTTGTGTGCAGTTTGGTGTGAATTGCATGATGCATGTTTTATTCAGGGCCTAATATCAGTCAGGGGCGGAGCTAAAGCAATATCAACCAATTACCACAGGATTGTGTTCGGTGCCTCTGTGTGATGACACATACGGGCCATTCCCATCTGTACCTGGTCGGCCCTGCCTGGATAGCGCCAGTTGGCCCCAGCCTGGCCCGGTTGATTCCACCCATCCTTGCTTAGGTATGCAAGGAATGCAGTCAGAGACATTTTCAGCTTCTAGGTAATCAGCATGATAATGAATGATAATGAATTGAGCATGCCTTAAGCCCATGTGGGCTGATTCGACCCACCAGTCAGAGGCTTGCTGTAATGGAAGGTGTGAATTTGCTGTCAGCAGTGGAAGTGTTGGCCCTGGTCAGCTTGAAGCAGACCACCTCAGAAAGACGGCTGAAAAACAGTCTTGTTGCACCCTGAAAAAAGGCAGGCCACCAAGATATGTCAGCAAGCTATGCTATCCGGGCCGGGCCGACCAGTTACAGATGGGAATGGCCCATTAGAAAGTTTGGTGCAGTTACGACCTCGTCTGTAGGAGTTAATACAATTTTAAAGGTATGTAGGGGGCGCTGTGGTGAAATTATATAAAGTTCACCAACAGTTTGTGCCTCATTGGCTAAAGGGCATGATTGTTGATTGCATATTCAGTCTCATGCAGATGGGAGGCTGTTTGTGGAAGTTACGATCAAACGTAAGGTCACGGCGTCATGCCAGAATTCGCCATGGCATCAAAGCCCCTCCCTATCTGGAAAGCTATCAGATCTGAATGGTCATTACAACATCATGAAGACAGTGCATGACCTTAGTGTCATGTTGACTAAATTAGAGGGGACAAATATGGGCATTTCACCATAAAACAGTAGACTTCCTGCGTTCAGGGGGTGGGGCTTAGGTGATGTCAGCTGTCCACAATGATGTTGTCTTGAGATGTGGCCAGTGACCACACAGACAAAGTTTGATATAGATCTGATCATGCACATGGGAGTTATTAAGTCAAGTAATGTAATGGCGAAAGGTCAAAGTTTGAGGCTTAGCCACGCCCACACCTTTATACTTATTTCAAATCCGACGGTTGAATTTTTCCCCCTTTGTCTTAAGAGTATATAGCAGAAGTTTGAAGGTAATCGGTGAAAAGGGCGACGGAGCATCACTCTCCAAACAACGTGTGCGAAAACCACTAAATCGAGTATTTGGACCAAAATGGCCGACTTTCTGTGCGACATTACGCTTGGCTCCAAGAGACTTTTTTGTAGGTCCTGAGACACCACATTAGTGTACCAAATTTCGTAATCCTCAGTCAAAGCATGGCTTGGGGCTGA
>SSNQ01034588.1:122352-154149 GCA_006942095.1 Nothobranchius kuhntae | reverse complement strand
GGAAAAAGGGCTATGGCAGCCAGCCTCGTCGTGCTCCTCACGAGGCTCGTCGACCTCCGTGTTGTACTGGAGGGAAAAAGGGCTATGGCAGCCAGCCTCGTGGTCGACCTCCGTGTTGTACAGGAGGGAATAATGGCTGCGGCAGCCAGCCTCGTCGTACTCCTCACAAGGCTCGTCGACCTCCGTGTTGTACAGGAGGGAAAAAGGGCTATGGCAGCCAGCCTCGTCGTGCTCCTCACGAGGCTCGTCGACCTCCGTGTTGTACAGGAGGGAAGAAGGGCTATGGCAGCCAGCTTCGTCGTACTCCTCGCTGTCGATGACATCGTCCAGTCGGTAGGAGCCAGCCGGCTCCTGGCCGACGTTGAAGAACCGTAACGCCTTGTCCAGCGAGTACGTGCCAGCCACCGGAATTTCCTCGTCGGTGGGGGGGGGGGTGAAGTACTCGACCCGACGGACCTTTTCAGCCACAGGCAGAGCGGTACAAAACGGGCACGAGGCCTGGGGGTCAAGGCCAGGCCAGCGTGGTGAGCCCCGAGACAGACCTCACACTTGGCGTGCAGGTCGCCGCTTGAGATGGAGCCCGTCTGGCAGGCCGGGCAGGTCCTGGCGTCGCTGGACATGGTCGGTGAGTAGATTTTTCTTGTATAATTGCTCTTAAAGGAAGCTCTTAAGCTTGGCGTGAAGAGAAAACGGAGGCGAGCAGTGGAGTCGCTCCACTTATATAACCCACAAGGGGTGCCCACGTGGTGGGCGTACATTTAAGCTCTTCATGATTGGCTGATGCTGAGATCACCCTTCCAATAGCAGCTCGCTTAAGGGCTAAGACTAGACGAAATAGAACGCTTTTCATTAATTAATCAAAGAACTTTATTTGTAATAAAGCTAATCAAAACATATGTTGATCAATAATAATCAGGTGACTGATCTGTGAAATCAAAATGTCATGATTTATGTGTTTAATGAATAAACAGGACTGTGCACCAGACATAGTGATCCACAGAACATAAGAACGCATGACACATTGTTCTCATCCAATCAGAGCTTCCGTCTGTTGCAGGGCAGAATCTGGGCTGTTTACTTAAATTGTCCACTCCGATTTGCTAAGATTTATAAACAACTAAGTTAATAAAAACAGAGCAACGCCATTTTAATGTCAGTTCCACCTCAGCTCCAACGGAGTTACATCATAGACTCAACGTAGTTTCGACCGGCTCTCAAAGGGATTCTCTAAGGGAATTACAGACCGGCCAGCTGTATTTTTCTACTTAAGCTGAGAACTGTCAAGCTGGAAATTCTGTCGTTTGAACAACAAGACGACGGTTCCTTCAAAATAAAAGCTGAACGCGCTGAGACCTGCCACTACTACCTGGAGCTATCCGTAGATGGGCTTTTGTCGTGCTGCCACGCTGTTTCATCAGTCCAGTACCACGGAGGTCCGGAGACCTGACATTCCCGATCTGACCACGGGAGTTCCTACACGGTACATAGACTCAGCAAGATGGCGTTTCATGTCATGAGCTTCTGAAGCCCTCGTGGTTCCTAGTCAAAACATCAGACACCCAGATCCGCCTGCCTCAGCCTGGAGATTCTGGAACACACACACACACACACCAACACTTCAACATTCAAATCCATATGCATCCATCATAGAGAGTTAGTCCTGGGACATTGTTTGAATTTATAATTATAGAAATTAAAGATTCTTAAACGATCCCAACTCTCTCTTTTCTTGTCTCTAAGTCAATACAAAGTGTTTAAATAAAACTCCCTGAAGTAAAAACAACCTCTTCTGATTATAATATCTAGACCTAATAAAAGTGTAAGAATATACGACTATATTCCACTACAGCACCCATCCTTAATCCCTGTGTGAAAATAAAAATCGTTTCCCCAAGAATTTCTCCTTGCATGGTTTATTTAATTTAAAGGGACTTTACAGAGTTTTGAATTTTTATGCTCGCAATTGCCCCCTCAGGCCAAAAGCGTAATGGCAGCTTCAATAGTAGGCTCGTGCACGAGGCGCTCATGCTGTACGTGCACACTCATTAATGAAAATAACAGCTGAGACAGTCCCGTGTGTGTGTGTGTGTGTGTGTGGCCTGGAGGACAGAGGACAGGAGAACATGTAGCTAATTAATTAAATAATTTGTTTCTGTACCTTTCTCTTCAGCACAGCTGACAAAGGTTTAAGATGGGTCAGTCCTCCTGCATGCTCAGATCATTCCCTTCCCTTGCTTGAAAAATTGTTCCAAAATGAAAGTTGACCCACATCTTTTTTATCTGTGAATTCAAAACCGTTCGGCGAGTCTCAAATGAAAATTTGGGCATCTTACTGTAAAAAATACACCATTAATGTAAAAAAGAAACTCTAAATAAACTATGTTCACAACCAGAATCGAACCGGTCTCCTGCACGAGAGTCCGACGTCTTACTAAGTGAGCTAAAGCACCAGTGATGTCTTTTGTATCTGTAATATTTATATCCTTGATGACAACTGAAACGTTAAACCAAAGGACGGTTCGGAGCGAAAATGGCTATTTTGTTGCTAATTTGCAGGAAATATCTAGAAGAAAGTAGCTAAGGGTCCTCAGAAAAGTAGCTAGGTTTGTCACTAGGCATTAGGAACAGCGACAAAGTGGAACTGCCTCTCTCTGCTGCTAAAGCTACGGATAGCAAATGCTAAGGGCTCTGCATGAAGCAGCCTGCTCGATCCGAGCAGCTCGGCTCAACTCTCTTTTTCTGTGATTTTGCAGAAAAACAGGCAATCACAGTAAAAATGCCAGGGCTCATTCTACAGGACCAGGGCATTGCAGGAGAATGTATGAAGAAGACATTTATTATTTCTATACATGTTTTGGCTGTCAAACTTCCATAATGCCCCTTTAAGGTTCGTTTAGACCTGGAATGCTGTCCAACAAATTATTGACAATTAACAATATTATTGTCGACATTATCAAGACCAAAATAACCACTAATGTAATGTAAAAAGCTGTGGCATTTTGCTTTGCAATAAGGTTCGCCATTCTCCTCACGAGGCTCACTTGCGGCTCCGCTTCCTCCCAGAGGATCCTCAATGTCTCTGACAGGATGCTTCACTCCCTTCATCTTATCCTGCTATGTCACTAATGTGCCCAGGTGCAAACGCCTATGTTAAAACAAGAAAATATTTAAGTAAAATAAAATACCACAATGGTGTGCACCACAGGGAAACAAAGATAAAGATGAGGCTTTATAATACATCGAAAAATTATTGTCATCGCAATAACAGGACGTGCGATAGGCCCATCGCAAAGCACGTCAAAAACGACGATAAATGTTTGGTTCAACGTTTCCATCTGTGTCATACATCAACTTTTTGTAAACCAGCTCTGTTTTTTACGCGGTAGTATTATTTGACCGATCAAATGTAGCTCTTCTGATATGCGGCCAATCAGATGGGTCCGTTCACGTAATACGCCCGCCCCCTACGTAGACCCTTTAAGGATGGAAAGTGCGGCACCATTCCCTTGTTCGTCATGCTGGCTCAGAGCAATGAACGCACTTTGTGCTGAGGTTTCTGGAATCAGCGCTGCTTTCAAACGTGAACGTGAGTCCGCTAGGTGTCGTTAATCATTTTTACCGGGCTGACTCCGACATGTGCCGGTGAACCAACCCACCTTCATGTCGCTAATGTTCCACCGGGTGGTGATGTTAGCCCCAGGCTCCGGTTAGCTTCCAGCTAAAAGGCTACAGCACTCTCCTCCCAGTCCCACCCTGCTAAAGAGGGTCTGGAAAAGTTCCCCCACACATCAAAGTGATTTTTCATTTATGAGCTTTTATAACCTTGTTAATCAGGATAGTTGATTTGCTGCTGCACATAAACTGTCAGTCAGAAGTTCTGCTAGTCGGTTATCTTAAGAGGAGCTAGTTCAATTTGTTAGCTTGTTACCAGAATCATAGTTGCAGTTTCATCATCTGAGCTGCTTTTTAAGATCTAAGGAAACTTGTACAATTTGGGGTTAAAAACAAACGTTTTCACATATTTTCCATGTAGTTTTTTGCCAGTTCCTCTTCTGAAAGGTAGACAATTGTTTTTCTCTTTCCCTCAGAAAATCTTAATATTCTCCTAGTTTGGCCCAGCAGTCATAACCACATAAGTGGAGCAAATGTTCAGTAGCAATGAGAGAATTTGCTGTTGCATTTAAGTGATGTTAACTATTATTTAACATTTAAACTTATTTTCAGATTTTTTTATTTATTCAAAAACCCTGGTAAGGGATGTTTTTCTGTATTTGGAGCATCAGAAAAAGTTTTATGGTGGAGGTGATATTTTACAGTCACTGAGAAACTGCATGCATGCAGTTTGTTGTTTTGCTGCTAATACAGTAGCAGGTGCAGCTGCATATTTTTGCAATAAAAATGTTATGTTGTAATGGAATTCATGCATTAGTTTTTGTTTGCTTTGAACCCAGAGCAGACGTCACACGCCAGACGACATCAACACTGCATACTTTAGTATTTGTTCATTTATCGTGAGTAATATAGATATCGCAATATTAAGCACTGTTATCGAATATCGCAGGTTTTCCTAATATCGTGCAGCCCTAGTGTTTAATAACAACCGTTGTGACGTACACTCGACCAGATACAAAATTAAACTATAAGTAGGAAGAATATAAATTTCTCTTCCATCAAACATCTATACGCTGTGCTTCCATTTAAAATTTCCATGATTGGGCTTCTTTTTTGTTCGCAATTCAATCGGTGCATGATTATGTTTCTCAGAGACACATCTGCAAATGTATCGTCTATCGTCAGTTATTGGAATGACAATTGGAGGTTGGAAAAATTATACGAATCGCCCAACCCCGTTACAAGTGTAGCATGCCATTAACTGTGGTAATTAGTGAAGATGAAGTTTCTTTGCACAAAGTAGCCAGGGGTGCCAAGGAATGTTGCATGTTCCATTTCTCTGGCCAGCTTTTCCTCATTTCTGGGTTTTTCTTTGTTTTTGTAGTTCCAAATTCAAGACTATGGTCTGTTACAAACGCACATAGCCTACAGCATGAGCCCTCTGGTCACATCCAAGCATCGGGTCATAGATTGTGAGAATAATTCTAATAATATAGCCAGTAGGGATGTGGATCTTACAACTCATGATTGAAGTCGATTCCAATTTTTGACAAAACCGTCTGGCTTTCAACTTTTACTAATTGATGATAAAGTATCTCTTACGCACAAGTTATTAATTTGTGCGCACAAGAAAATTACTGGTGCGCACAAGATTTTTGTTGCTCATGTCCCCTTATGGGCTCCGTATGTTTACACTACTTTTGACAAATAAAGACCAAACCCATCTTCATAGATGTAGTGACCAGTATCAGAACCTCACCTTAATCAAGCTGTTTTGCCAGTTAAATGCAGAGAAGGCATTCATGAATGAAACAACGCGTGGATTTATATCAGTTGTCTTTCGCTTCACAGTTCTGACAGTTTTTCTGCTCGTCTGGACCTTGGCTGTGCACTTGATGGAATCTGGATTGATCCTGGCAAGGAACCTAATAGAAATGAAAATATAGGTTAATATAACTTATGGACAGTTTGATGAGCACATCATCATAAGAAAAGTCCTTTCAGAACAGATCAAAAAGCTTACAGAAATCAACTTGAAAGGATACAAAATTTAAAGCTGCTATCTTTAATCTGCAAAAAAGGTCATTAACAGATTTTTTCATGCCTATTAACATTTTAACACAACATTCTTATAAATATTTTGTGGAGATTACAGAAAAATAAAAATAAATAATAATTAAGTGGTTCGTTTGTCTAAAAAACTTCAGCCAAGAACATGGATTTGTCCAAAACCAGTGATTAAACAATCCCACCCGACAGACTTCCGCATGTACGTGTCTCCATGACTCATTATGCCTGTAGCACATTTGGCAGCAGAACATCACCGCACTTCCTCAGTGGGGCATGGCCTAGGAGTGCTACTTGACGGGAGGAGTGAGAGTTCTGAGTGAGTAAGCTAGTTTATTTTGCAGATTACGAATCGCAGCTTTAGAGTCAAAAACTTGCATCCACACCACCTCGTTAAAAAAAAAAAAACTCTATCCACACGTACCCGGATAAATACGTTGTTAAAGAGCAAGTCAACCCCTACCAGAGACTAACTCCACTCCCACTTCATGTTTGAAAAATGCAACACATGCTGTTGCCTGGCAGACCGAGAGGGCGGAGTCGCTAACAAATACACACACACTCAGGCTCACGACAGCATCGTGACATCATAATGTACCAGTTTACATCATAGCATACGTCTTAGCCAATAGCGGTGGCAGATTTAAATTAAAATACAGTGCAGAGTTTTTACCTGACAATGGCACAACACTGCCAGTTTTAGGCAGAATATTTAAATTTTAACTAAGATGCACTGAAGTGCCAAATTATTGATGACACGTGTCTGCAGCACGATTATTTAGTTTATTTAGTTTATCAGCAAAAAAAAGTTTATTTGGGGGTGACTTGCTCTTTAAGGACATGCCAGACCTGTAGGCGGCAGTACTTCCCCCATTCTTAACCTCGTCCTTCATCTGTGGTCTTCCACAAGGAGCAGTAATTCCGCTTGCAAAAACAAACAAGCAAAAAGCGCTTGGACAATTGATAAAGCGAGCGCAGCTCTGAGGGCATCCATGCTGTCAGCTAGTGTAAACACTGGTCGCACACGTGATGTCAGCATTTTTTTGTCATGGAAAGTGACGTTGCGGACCTTAAAACTCCGGTTTTGTCTGTCCACACGCAGACACCCAAAACGGAGAAAACGCAGATCTTCACTTTGGCCGGAGTTTTTAAAAAGATCTGTTTTCGTGTGAAAAAACTCCGTTTTCGTGTGGATGACAGGCCAAAACGTAGAAAAATATCTACGTTTTGGCAGATCCCCGGCTACGTGTGGACAGGGCCTAAGTTGTCTTTTAATTAGGCCCAGGCAGCAAAGCGCTACAAAGGCCTCTTGGATTTCTAGTGTTTATTAAGGGTTTGACCCACGGGAGGCGACATGCAGGAGCAGTCAGCGGCAAAAGACAGCAACGTGCTTTGTTCCAGTACATATCGCAAGTTTTCCGTTGTTTCGATTGACCGTCAATTTGGAGAGAATTTAAAGCAGTTCAGAGTTCAAAAGGCAGCAGTTATGAAGTCTTGCAAGGTTTTGCTCAAGTTAAGTCAAAAAACAATCAATTTATTTGCTAGTTTTAAAAATTCTAGCCAAGCAACTTTTTACCTCTTACCGCTTACCTCTCTGGCAGATTATTTGTTACTCAAAACAAGAAAATCTGGATCATAGTTAAGATTTTTTAGCTAATTTTAAGTAACCCCTTAAATTTGCATGTCAAGGCATGTCCTTGCGTTTGCGCCCTTGATTTAACTGTGGGCGTATGGACTCTGTACATATGCTTTTGAAGAGTAATTACTGTTGAAAAAGCAGAAGGAAACTCTTCATAGCCACAGTGAAATCTAATGTTAGTGATATTTCTGTGCATTTTAACATGTCGAATAAATGCGGGAGTTGGCACAGCTTTGAATTTACAAATAGTACACTTGTAAGACATTTTGTACTCAAGTAAAAGTAAAAAGTAGCTTATTTCAAATGTAGTCAGAGTAAAAGTTACTTAGTTACTTTTTGACTGTGCAAGGACGGGCTCTTCTGAATGGTTAAAAAAAAGACAATGGGGTATAAATCTCAAAGTGGCCGTTTTTTTTATTAAATGAACAAATATGCAAACTGAAGTACAAAGGCAGTTACACTGCAAACTATAGTCACAAGCCCATGACTTTTCCCTGAATGACCCCCCCAAATGCTGTGCTCTAACCTGTCAACAAACATAGCACAAGTTAAATGAACCCTATATGTTTTAAACTGAACCATGCAGCAGTTGCAACATGAATATTTTTGTTGGCCTTGCCCTACCGTACATCTAGATTAATGTTCCTTTTTTTCATCATAGAGTATTACTCCTTGAAATTCCTGTTCAGTTTGAGCAGCAGCTGATTTTCAAAGTTGACAGAGTTCACCCTTGCTCGCTTTGCAGTGAACAGTAGTCCAGCACAGCTGAAGAGGCGCTCACAGGCAGCTGAGGCAGGCAGGCCAGTGTTAAGTTTCACAGAAAGTTTCTTGATGTGTGGAAACGGGTTAAGCAGATCCATCTTGTCTGAGACACAAGCAAGGTACCCATCCAGCTCCCCTATACCTTGTGGCCTTTTGGACTTCATTGATGAAAAGAAGTCTTCTTCATCTGATGACTATTGCTTGACTTGCTCCGCCCCAGCCTCTGCCATCTGGTCAAGGTGTCTTCTCACATAGATCAAACCTGTTGAATGACAAATACATAACACATATTTAATATATCTGGCAATTAAGTTTTGATAGAAGATGCAACAAGAATTGTTTTTAGTAATACATACCTTACAAATACTATAATTTGTGTCGACAGACTCGTATAATTGAACTTTAAGTATGTTGACAGGATTGAAATGAATAAGAAACAGATTAAGGTATGATAAATTATAAAAAATTACCTGCTTAAATGATGTTGTGCCTCTCAGTCCAGGTGGTCTTGAACTTTGGAAGAAGGATTGCAGCAGCAGTCAGCTCAGGGTCTTCCATCATCTTACCAAAGCGCTGTTGGACACCATTCTGAATGGCTCTGAAGAGTGGCAGACACATCTTGGAGACAGTCTCCAGTCTGCTGAGTTTTTCCTTTAGTTGGAAGATCACTGGAAGGAGCCACCCCATGTGTGTATTGGTCTCAGACTGCAGGATGTTTAAAGCCTTTACCACAGGTTTCATCGCAGTGCAGTACTCAGTCAGGAAAGCAATTTCAGCTGGACTTAGCCTGTATGACATAAAGCAAATATTGAAACTTTTTACAAATTATGTTCAAGCATATAAGTGGAATTTAGAGCCAAGTATGGGCATATATTCTAACAAATCTATATAAGTACTGAAAAACAAATGTGTGGTAGCTAGGGCCTTGTTTTCTATTTTTGTAATTCACATATAACCATTGTGGTAAATAGGGATGCCCCGTTCTAATAGCAAAAGCAATTCGATATCGGCCCAAAAACCGTGAATCATATTATATCAGACTGCATAAAAATTCTCCGATATAAACAGTCAGTTAAGGTTCACATTTTTGCAACAAATAGTAAAGATATTGTCATTTTTTTAATACTTAATATTAATGGATCTTGTTCTCCAAAGTAATATCATTTGATCAAGCCTTTCATACATTCCACACTACGAAATAAGTAAAAGTATGTATGATTAGTGCTGATATTGTATTGGATTGATATCGGTATCGATCAATACTAAAGGCCGCAATATCAGTATCGTATCGGAAGTGAAAAAGTTGTATCGGGACATTCCTATTGGTAAAGGTGTTAAATGTCTGTCTTGTAACCGTGGGGTTGCAGTATGGAGTCCCACTCTGTATGGAGTCTGTTGCAGCCATTGTGCCCATGGGAAAGACAATTAACCTTCCATGCTCGTTGGTCGTGGTTGGACAGAGCAGTATCACTCGAGTACAGAAGTCTTGCTTCTGTCAGTGTGCCCCAGGGCAGCTGTGGCTACAATGTAGCTCATAACCACTAGTGTGTGAATGTGTGCATGGGTGTAGAACCATAGAAGGTGCTACAAAAATACATAACATAATTTAAAAATAAGAGATGAAACACATTTTTATCTTGAACTCTTCACAGATGTTCTTGATGGCATCCTCACCCTTTTCTTTTATGATCCGTATGATTCTCTCCAGAGCCATGTACGAGTTTGATTTGGACGGATGAGCTGCAACTTGCATTCACTTTCCACAGTTTCTGCTGCCATGTAGGACCGACCTGACTTGTTCCAGATTGCTTGGCATTTCCCAAAGGCTGCTCGAGATAGCCGTCTGTATGTCTGCCTTTGCAGCATCTGTTGTGGCAACTAAATTTAAAAGGTGGCATGCACACCTTTGATGTGGAGGAAGCTGGTACTCGAGACCATTATCTTGCTCCAGGATGGTGAATGTGTCCTGGTAGTCTGCTTTTGGCTCTTCAGAAGACTCTTGATTTGACTCTGACTCTGCTTCCTCAGGCTGCATTTGTTCACCAAACACACGGAATGCTTTCATGAAGTTTGAGCCACTGTCTGTTGTGGTTTTTACAACTTTCCCCCTAATTTTGTATTGGCAATGAATGCTATCCAGGGCACCAGCAAGGACATCAAAGGTGTGGGACCCTTTCAACCTCTGGCAAGCAAGTGCAGCAGATCTTCTCTCCAAGGTTTCCTCATCTATCCAATGAACTGTGACTCCTATAAAACTTTGCTGGTGAGCTGTCCAACAATCTGTAGTGGTGGCAACATAGCTAACTTTACTGAGGTGCAACATCAAAGTTTTTTGTCATCTGATTGGCAGCTTCCTCTATTCTGGTCCTGAGATTGGGTCTGGAAATAACTTTGCATTGAGGATTCAGTGTCAATAAAAGTTCTTTGAAAGAGGGTTGCTCAACCACAGAAAAAGGATTAAGGCCTTCACAAATGAAGTTAATCAGGAGCTTGTCAACCTTTTCTTGTGGTATTTGTTTGTTTGCACCCACTGTCATCATTTCACCGAGTTTTGCTTGCTTCCTTGGGGGTTCCGGTTGTTCCAGGACACGCTTCCGTGTTGCCATCAAGTCATTGAAGGCCTTCAGTTTGCAAGGATGCTTCCTCTGTTGAAAAAATATTTTCATCAGTATGTAAATTATTTCTGTTTTCATTAAACAAAAATAATTTCATAAAAATACTTCCTACATATACCTCTCATAAACCATCTGTGCACTACATTACTACTGTTGTTACTTAGCATATGCAACCTCCCCTTGGTTAGCTCATTACTGTCCGATTAAAAAAAATAATACATCGCCAGATCAGAGGTCTATAATGGCATCCAAGAGTAAAGCATCCAGCAGTGAGGGCCTTAGCATAATGATTTAACATGCAATGTGAATGGGCCTGGAATAATAGTAGTAGTAATTTTTTTCTAACTTATTCACTTTCATGATTAAATTATAATTACAATGCACCCCTTTGTTTGAGGGGAAAAAGAGTAAACAGAAATATAAACCTATTCTGCCCGACACCTTTAATATAATACAACCTTCAAAAAATATTTTTTCAATTCATAAAAAAATATCAAATACAACAGAACACAGAGAAAAAATGTAAATATTAATAATTCATTGGATGTTTTACAAATGCCCTCAAGAATTTTTGTTGATTTCTGCAAGAAAAAAGTCTGTAAACTGTTGATTGCTTGAACGAACCAACGTTAAATGTTTTTGACAGTAAAAGTCTGTGCTCAAATAAATTAACTTACTTCCACGTGCTTGCGGAGGTTTGAAGCAGAATTTTTATAAGCTGCTAGCTCGGTCTCTCTGGGCAAACACAGCTTACACTGCATAATAACGCTATTGCCTTTATTGCGCTTGAAGCCAAAATGTTCTCTTAAATGAGGCCGGGGTTCGCATACTTTTCTTCGAGTTCAACTTCTGCAGAATTCGATTGAGTTTCTATTTTCGCTGACTCCATGCTGCTACTGAGGCCAGACTCCATCTTTCTCGTAGCCTGGCCTGCCAGACTCGTTCTCTGGTTACTCACAGGCAGAGAGGCACTTGAGGGGTGGGACTAGGCAACTCAAAAATGACCAATCAGAAAAAAGAAGGAAATCCCGACTGCACCACACGACGCAGTAAATTTCTAGTTGTAGTTAAAAAAAAAAGCGTCTGGCGACAGCGCAAACATCTTTTAGAAATGGTTTTAGTGCTTCTACTTGTGGTTTTAAAGACATCTGTGTCATTTAGAACAGAGGAAAGAGTTGCAGCGAACTCTGCCACTGTCTTCGTTGTTTATGAGAAATTGAGCATCGCTGTGTATGACGTGAATTAAACAGGAGGGGTCTGGCAGGCTAGGCTATCTTTCTCATGCCATTAGCGCCTATTTTCTTCTACCCATCATTCATTACACTGTAAGGTCACTGAACACATGCTTCACACTAAGAAGTTCAACTCACCTGTTGATCGCTCAGACCCTTCATTCCTTCTCACAAGCTTTGATCTTCTTAGGTGATCCTCCAGTCATCCGAGTAGTCAGTTAGTGTTATCCTTTCCTTCGTAACCCGTAACCCTAGCGTCGGCAGCACTTCCGTGTCTGGGTCTTACAGTATAGACATATATACGTAGAAACTTCATTAAGTGCTGGATCACTCTCGAGTGCGTTAAGACGCTTCTACATATGTATATGTCTATACTCTCGTCTCTCTTCTCTGTGGTTGTGTCTGAATCGTCCGAATCCAGTGCGAACCGTGCCAACAGTTTTTTGCAATGTTGTTTTTTTTTTACTCGGTAATGGATAAGATAAAAAATGTAGCGAAGTACAATACTTACAAAAAATAATACTTAAGTAAAAGTAAAATTACAGATTTTAAAAACTACTTAAAAAGTATAAATGCGCAAAAAATCTACTCAATTACACTAACGCAAGTAAATGTAATTCGTTACTTTCCACCTCTGCCTAAGGCGCTGGATGGTGGTCCAGAATCTCCTCGAAGCCGTACGGAACTCTTGCTCCATGGTCTCACCGAACTCCTCCCACACCCGGGTTTTTGCCTCAGCGACCACCCAAGCCGCGTTCCGCTTGGACTGTCAGTACCCGTCAGCTGCCTCTGGAGTCCCACAGGCCAAAAAGGCCTGATAGGACTCTTTCTTCAGCTTGATAGCATCCCTAACCACCGGTGTCCACCAGCAGGTTCAGGGGTTGCCATTATGACAGGCACAACGATCCTGCGACCACAGCTCCGGTCAGCCGCCTCAACAATGGAAGCACATAACAGGGTCCATTCAGACTCAACGTCCCCTGCCTCCCCCGGAACATTTTGGAAGTTCTGTTGGAGATGGGAATTGAAGCTCCTTTTGACAGGAGACTCTGTCAGGCGTTCCCAGCATACTCTTGTGAAACGTTTGGGTCTGCCTGGTCTGACTGGCATCCTCCCCCACCATCTGAGCCAACTCACCACCAGGTAGTGGTCAGTTGACAGCTCCGCCCCTCTCTTCAGCCGAGTGTCCAAGACATGCGGCCACAGGTCTGATGAAACAACAACAAAGTCAATCATCGAGCTGTGGCCTAAGGTATCCTGGTGCCAAAAGCACATATGGACACCTTTATGTCTGAACATGGTGTTCATTATGGACAATCCATGACTGGCACAGAAGTCTAATAACAAGACACCACTCGAATTCAGATCAGGGGGGCCGTTCCTCCCAACCACACCTCTCCAGGTCTCACTGCCATTGCCCACATGAGCGTTAAAGTCCCCCAGCAGAACGAGGGAGTCACCGGAAGGAGCACTCTCCAGCACCCCCTCCAAGGTCTCCAAAAAGGGTGGGTAGTCTGAACTGTAGTTTGGTGCATAAGCACAGACCACAGTCAGAACCCATCCCCCCACACGTAGGCGGAGGGAGGCTACCCTCTCATTCATCAGGGGAAACCCAACATACAGGCACCAAGATGGGGTGCCCTGCATGCTCTTCTTCCATTCTGGCTACACTGAGGTGGGAGCAACTCCAGAGTAGTAGAGTGTCCAACCCTTCTCAAGGAAACTGGTTCCAGAGCCAGAGCCATGCATTTAGGTGAGACCAACTATATCTAGTCAGAACCTCTCAACCTCACACACCAACTCAGGCTCCTTCCCCACCAGAGAGGCGACATTCCATGTGCCAAGAGCCAGCTTCTGTAGCCGAGGATCAGACCGCCAAGGTCCCCGCCCTCGACTACCACCCGTCAAACACTGCACCTGACCCCTTTGGCCCCTCCCACGAGTGGTGAGCCCATGGGAAGGGGGACCCAGATCTCCTCTTCGGGCTGTGCCCGGCCAGGCTCCATGGGTGAAAGCCCGGCCACCAGGCGCTCGCCAACGTGCCCCACCTCTAGGCCTGGCTCCAGAGGGGGGCCCCGGTGACCCACGTCCGAGCAAGGGAACACGGTTTCCATTTATATCATTCATCATAAGAGGTCTTCAGGCTGCTCTTTGATCCCTGACCTAGAACCTGTTTGCCATGGGTGACCCTACCAGAGGCATAAAGCCTCAGACAACTTAGCTCCTAGGATCGTTGGGACACTCAAACCCCTCCACCACGGTAAGGTGGCAGCCCAGGGAGAGGCTATACCCATTGGTTACATATGATGTTACTGCAAATCTTTACAGTAATGTACTGATTGCTATAATTACTCAAAAATACATTGTACAAGTAAAACAATTACTGTGAATTTTTACAGTATCATGTTGCTTGATGTGATTTCCTGAAGTACACAATATCACTCTGAAATTCCCTTTGGTTGTAATTTTACACAGTACGCGATGAGTTACTGTGACATTTTACAGCTGGTTGAGGTTTCTATAGTACACAATATGTAACTGAATTTCAACAGTATACTGTAATGGTTACTGTGAGCTTTTAAAGTACTTTACATGTTATTACAACAATAAATAATGTGTTGCTTTAAAGGAGGCATAACATGCTTTAAAGTTATTCCTTTTTACATCTAAATCCTTCAGTTGGGGTCTAAATACAGTGGAACTGCAGTTCTTTGGTCTGATTTCCTCATTATTGTTGCTCTACAGACCCTCATCTACCCCTGTTCTGAGGAGTCTTGAGAATGAGCCGTTTTTGAGTAGCTGTCTCTTTAAACTGGAGGAGGAGCTGTAAACTCTGCCCCCCTCCATTGTGCAGACCTGTAATCTCCTCCCCCAGTTGGACTTTGTAGTTCTATAGAGAAATCATTATTTAGCATAGCAGAAACATTATATTAGCATTTTTAAAACATGTGGGGAGAGTTGTTCATCAGGCTGTTTCAAGGCTGCTAACTCTCTCATGCATTTGTCTGTAGTCACTCACACACACCCGTCACGGCCGACGGAGGGACAAGCGAGCAGGCACGCGCGCGCGCACACACACACACACACACACACACACACACACACACACACACACACACACACACACACACACACACACACACACAAGGAATGCTGCTTGCTTATTTATTTCTATAAAAAAATTTTTTAAAAAATGATACAGCTCATTAAAACACCATTAAAAGAATATATTTTATTAAGATCTCTATCCATCTATATCTATATATACATATAATTATAAATAATTTTATAAGTAGTCTTATTTTATATTGGGTGTCTTAATGGGTGAAAATGGATAAAAAGCAGTTACATTTTAATTTAAAGATTTGAGATTCTAGTCAAAAATAAAGTACATTTCTCCAAATGTTCTTTAATGTGATCATTATAATTCTAATGCTTACAACTTTGTTTTTATTGTCTGCAATGCGTAGCCTATATCTTTATTAAATGTGTGTTTAGCTGTAATGTGGTAATTCTCTCTAATGTGTATACAGAGGTGGACATCAGTGCTGCAGTGAAATTCCCAAGATCAGTCTGCTTTGCTAACAAATATAGTTAAATCTTACCTGCATTCTAAATAAATACCGTTAGGTGAAAACATCAGTAGGCATTGAGTTATTGATACAATCCCTAACAGCCAGAATGGAAGAAGAGCATGCTGGGCCATCCTGGATCTGAGCCTGTTCTGTGTATTTACCTACAGGATGCAATAAATGTCTACAAGGCTGAGTTTGGACCATTACATCTAAAAGAAAACATACAATCAGTGATTTTTTTATTGTTTACATTAATATACAAATTTTCTAAGTATTAACCTCACAGCAAATAAGTAGAACAATATAATAAACAGGCTTTAGTAGTTAAACAGGCGTTGTGCACACAGGTGCTTTGTGTCCCGGTGCTGGTGGTATCTAGGTCTCAGAGTTCCTGTCCTCCTGTCGTCTTCTGTTGTCCTCAGGATAGGAACTGATGTTTTCTGATGATGAGGGAGGGGCAGTATGTGGGCTTCAAACTGGTCCTGGATAACAGTGGGAGACCTCCGTTGTCTGAATACTGAGACCAGAGGGTTGGTGAGATGCAGATCTTCTCTACCTCATCTAGAAACGGAGTTGGTTCAGGGAAAACTTTTCCAAAGACCAGTTCCATGATGTCATCGCCATATTCTGCAATGATAGACAATAACTTTAGTGACATATTTTGTTTACAAGCAGCTTTAGGAAAGTTGTTTCTATTTCGTCTAGTCTTAGCCCTTAAGCGAGCTGCTATTGGAAGGGTGATCTCAGCATCAGCCAATCATGAAGAGCTTAAATGTACGCCCACCACGTGGGCACCCCTTGTGGGTATATAAGTGGAGCGACTCCACTGCTCGCCTCCGTTTTCTCTTCACGCCAAGCTTAAGAGCTTCCTTTAAGAGCAATTATACAAGAAAAATCTACTCACCGACCATGTCCAGCGACGCCAGGACCTGCCCGGCCTGCCAGACGGGCTTCATCTCCAGCGGCGACCTGCACGCCAAGTGTGAGGTCTGTCTCGGGGCTCACCACGCTGGCCTGGCCTTGACCCCCAGGCCTCGTGCCCGTTTTGTACCGCTCTGCCCGTGGCTGAAAAGGTCCGCCGGGTCGAGTACTTCACCCCCTCCACCGACGAGGAAATTCCGGTGGCTGGCACGTACTCGCTGGACAAGGCGTTACGGTTCTTCAACGTCGGCCAGGAGCCGGCTGGCTCCTACCGACTGGACAATGTCATCGACAGCGAGGAGTACGACGAAGCTGGCTGCCATAGCCCTTCTTCCCTCCTGTACAACACGGAGGTCGACCACGAGGCTGGCTGCCATAGCCCTTTTTTTCCTCCTGTGCAACACGGAGGTCGAGAAGCCTCGTGAGGAGTACGACGAGGCTGGCTGCCACAGCCATTATTCCCTCCTGTACAACACGGAGGTCGACCACGAGGCTGGCTGCCATAGCCCTTTTTCCCTCCAGTACAACACGGAGGTCCACGAGCCTCGTGAGGAGCACGACGAGGCTGGCTGCCATAGCCCTTTTTCCCTCCTGTACTACACGGAGGTCGACGAGCCTTGTGAGGAGTACCACGAGGCTGGCTGCCGCAGCCATTATTCCCTCCTGTACAACACGGAGGTCGACGAGCCTCGCTCAGCGGGTCCTTCTGCCCCAGTGGTTTCTCGCTCCTCCCTGCCAGCAGTTAGAGCGCTGCTCCAGGAGCTGCCCAACATCATCTCCGCGGCTGCGACCCGCAGGGGGCTAGCCGTTCCAGAACCGGCTCCCCTGAGGCAGATGAATTGGCGGGAATTTTCGGGGCAACACAGATGCGCTGTCCAGACCCCGTCTGGCCGCGCTTCCCCGCTGCCATGAGCTGCTGGTCCGCCGCCTTTTCCGAGCCTGCCAGGCTCGAGGCGCCAATTTCCCCATATGCGCCCATTACCAAGGTCGAGGGCTTCTCCGACCAGGGCTGGCCATCCGTTCCTCCACTGGAGCCGGACTTGGCCTTGATGTGTGGCGTCAAGAACCACCTCACTGGACTGCGAGCAGTTCCCGCTAAGCATGACCAGCTGCTGAGGCGGCTCGCCGATCGCACACACCAGTGCGCCTTCCAGACTGGCGCTGCAGGAAATAACATCGCCTTCTCGCCTTTGGCGTTTCCAAAATGGTGGAGGAGCTTGACGCTCCTGTCGAGTCAAAAACCATCATTACTAAAACTGCTGATGCCATCCTCAATCTGTGCGCTGCTGTACTCACCGGTTCTGCTCGCATAGCTGCCTGGCAGACCCTTATCCAACGGCCTTGTGGCTCACGGCCCTGCCCTCCATTCCTGAACACCTGCACAGAGAGATGCTGGAAGGCCACATCACCTCTGACGTTCTGTTTGGTCCCCATCTTACGAGCGTCATCTAGAGGGCTCAGCGGCTGAACTTTCAGCCACGGTGCGAGACCTGGTCCACTCTCGGTCAGCCTCGCACTCCGGCCGTTCCCCCAGAGGATGGGACGAACGGCGCGGAAACTCCATGCGCCCAGCTGGCCGACCCGCCCCGCAGAGCCGGCCTCCCGCTGAGGCGGGACCAGGGAGTTGGCGGCCAACGGTTCCGAACGAGCCAGCAGACACAGCCTTGGCAGTCACAGGAACCTCGCCGAAAACAACCACGAAAACGACTCATTGGGGGCAATGTGTGTGCTTATGGCTGCAATGTTAACGCTGTGAATTATTTTGGTTTTGAAATAAAACCCAACAAACGTCACATCGAGAGCAGAATCCTACAGTCCTCTGCAGAACCTTCTGCCGAATCCTCACACATGATGATCCCCGCACCAAGCACTGCAGCACATCTGCATGTTCACACAGTCGGACTCGGTCATGTTACACGGTTAGCTGTAAGGGTGCGCTCCATTTGCGCACCGCCCCCAGCCTACGGCCAGGCCCGACTCATCCTGCTTCCCCCACAACGTTGGGTGGGACGGGATGTCATGGCACTGTCGCGACCACGCGCAAAGCGCGCACATTGCGCGGCTCCATCCGCTGGCACTTTGACGTTCCCGTGTACGGGCCCGGCTCCCACTCGTCCTTCATGGACTCCACGCTCTGCGGTGCGGATCAGCCTCTTCCAGCTGTTTCACACTCGCCCTTTCGAGCACAGCCCTCCATGGGTCGCTCCCAGTTCTCTGGTACGAGCAACGGCGGTAAGGGCGCGAAACCAATCATCAGACGTTGCTCACTTGACCTCGAGCACACGTCCGCTGTCGGAACGCGCGCACGAATGCCTCCCTTTCGGCTACTCGCTAGCCCAGCGCACTTTCTCCAAATGTCTGGAGACCGCACTGCAGCCACTGCGCACGGCGGAAACGATGGTTTTATTTTACCGGGACGATCTGCTCCGATGCGCCCGGTCCGACGACGGGGCGTCAGTGCAAACCAGGAGATTAACAGAGCATCTGTCAACCCTGGGGTTTTCTATAAACTGGGGGAAGAACTCCGTTCTTCCATCCCAGTCGATTATGTCATGTTAGTCATGAGACTTCTGGGCATGATGGCTGCAGCCCACTCGGTGGTGCTGCTGGGGTTGTTGCACTCGAGGCGCCTGCAAAGTTGGTTCATCTGCCTCCGGGTACACCCGATATGTCAGAAGAGACGTATGTTGAGGGTTCCCCCCTCAGTGGGCGGGGACCTCGCTCACTGGGGGAATCCCTGCATCCCCTCACACGGGATTCCCATCAGACGTCCTGCGTCACACGTATCTGTGTTTACGGATGCGTCACTGTCTGGGGTGGAGGGCACGTGCTTGTCCCATACGGTGGCAGATAGCTGGCCCTCCCACACGCACGAGCAGATAAATGTGTTGGAGCTTATGACAGTGAGGAATGTGTTCATGCACTTCGCTGCCCTTCTCGATGGCCGTCATGTCGAAATTCACACAGACAGCCAGGTGGCGGCAGCCTACATAAATCGCCAAGGGGGAGTTCGATCCCCCCCTCTATTGCGCATAGCCACAGATTTACTGTGTTGGGCACATGTCCACCTGCTGTGCCACCTACATTCCGGGGATCCTGAATGTAGCGGCAGACATCCTGGCGAGATGGGGTCCCCACGACTCCGACTGGCGTCTGCATCCCGCACTGATATCACAGATCTGGATAAGGTTCGGGGAACCGTCTGTGGATCTGTTCACGGCTCGCAAAAACGCTCAGTGTCGCCTGTGGTTTTCCCTGAGTCTCCGGGACCACCCCCCGATCGGAGCGGACGCCTTCTCACACCGGCCCGGGCCTCGAGCGCTCCTTTATGCGTTTCCACCAGTCCCTCTGATTCCCCGTCTCCTGGACCGAGTTCGGTCAGAACAGCTCTCGGTAATTTTGGTGGCTCCCAGACGCCTGTCCGCGTCATGGCTTCCGGACCAGCAAGCGCTACTGTCCGGCTCCCCGTGGAGACTCCCGCGAAGGGAGGACACCCCTCCCCAGGCGGATGGGATAATCAGACATCCTCCGGAAATAAGCCATCGGCTGTGGGTCTGGCCGCTGAGCGGTTTCGATTAGGGGTTTCTGGGCTGCCGCATGATGTGGTCACCACGATTCAGAGTGTGCGGGCGCCCTCTACCGTTGCATCTTACGCTGCTAAATGGGCAGCTATCCAGAACTGGGGCACAGAGCGGAATGTTCAAGCGCTCTCCTGCCAGATGGCGGATGTCCTATCGTTTCTGCAAGATACGGACGGACAGGGGCCTCACATTCAGCACTATTAAAACATATGCTGCAGCTATCTCATCCTGTCACCAGGGTTTTGGTGATAGGTCTGTTTTCAATCATCCCCTCACAAAACATTTTCTAAAAGGTGTCAGAAGGAACAGACCTGTGTGCCGTCCGCTAATTCCCCAGTGGGATCTAACGGTGGTTCTGCGTGGCTTATCTGACGCCCCATTTGAGCCCTTGGACCAGGTCTCACTCAAATTCCTGTCACTTACAACTGCCTTGCTGCTGGCATTGGCATCAGTCACGAGAGTGAGCGACCAAACCGCCCTCTCAGTGGCTCCCGCATGCCTCAGGATCCGGGAAGATGGCGGGTCTGCTGTTTTCTGCCCAACCCAGCCTTTGTGCCCGAAAAACATTAATGCTTCCTTCAAATCCAGGTCAATTTCATTGGCTGGACTTTTTCCTCCTCCCCATAATTCTGAGGAGGAGGCGGCTTCCCCTCTTCTCTGCCTGGTGCGCGCGCTCGCACGATATGTGTCACGCACTTCAGGGATTCGCCGCTCACAAAGCCTGTTTGTGCACTACAGGGAGTCTTCCCATGGGCAAGCGCTGTTGGCCCAGCGCCTTTGACTCTGGCTCTGTGATGCCATTTCACTCGCTTACACATCAATGGGGCTGGATCCTCCTGAGACACTCAGGGCTCACTCAGCCAGAGGGATTTCCTCTTCTGTGGCGCCCCACAGTGGTGTGTCAATGGAAGTCATTTGTCAGGCTGCTTCATGGGCTTCACCCTGTTCCTTTACTCGTTATTATTTACGAGATGTGTCTTCAGGATCCATCACTCGTTCAGTGCTTGGACCTCAGCAGGCTGAGTGAACGCATTATGGCACCTCATCAGCCCTGCTTGAATGAATTTCATCCTCTTGTGGATGATATTTTTTAGTGGTGGCCCCACTCTTCTCTCTGGCTGCCTCAGCCTTTTAAGCCCTGGGCTGAGGCTGAGCTACCCCCACTAAAAGGAGACATGTTGGGTGTGTCCATTGGTTGAGCTAACCAGTGTGGCGTAAACCCATCCAGCTGCGCATTATTCCAATAGCAGCTCGCTTAAGGGCTAAGACTAGACGAAATAGAACGTTGGTTACGTATTGTAACCCCAGATTCTATGAGTCTAGTCGCAGCCCTTAAGCCACTTGGCCACACTGGTTCTGTTAGGACTAAGAGCCATCGGAGGCGAGCAGTGGAGTCGCTCCACTTATATAACCCACAAGGGGTGCCCACGTGGTGGGCGTACATTTAAGCTCTTCATGATTGGCTGATGCTGAGATCACCCTTCCAATAGCAGCTAGCTTAAGGGCTGCGACTAGACTCATAGAATCTGGGGTTACAATACGTAACCAACGTTCTTAAAGTAAGCAGGGACCTGACCAGAAACCAGAGAAGCATTAATTATAGAGAGCACGCTGGGACAGATGGACTGAAAAGCATGTTTAAACAAAGATGAGGGTAAGATGTGGAGGGGGCATGCAGAGGTCTTCATAGAGTTAACTAGTTTGGTTAACTCAGGCAAAGAAACAGGAGCAAAGCTATCTAGGATGATGGGCCTGGTTGGAGTCGGGAGAGGCAGCGATAAGGTTGAAGGAGAGATGCTAGATCTAACCTTATTGACTTTGTCCACAAAGAAAGACAGAAAGTTCTCACAGTCTGCAACAGAGTGGATGGAGGCTGTAGGAGAGGCAGGAGAGACGATGCTGCTGATGGTGTTAAACAGCACCTTGGGGTTCCCTTTGCTCTGGGACACCAGGTTGGAGAAATAGGAAACCCTAGCATCTCTGACTGCAGAGTTAAAGGATGTCAGAAGATTATGGCGTCAGAGGCGTGCCACAACCCGTGCACGCGGATTGGGTCCACATCGAGCGTGTGAACGGGACTCGCGAGTGAAAATATACATGGCGAGAGGTCATTTGTGCACTGAGAGGGAGCAAACTGTGTCTGTCAGCGCACAAGGACGTGCACAAGTGACAAACCTGCGTACGCGCGTTGCCAACGAGCACATGGCAGAGGAAAACGTGCGCGCTCGGCAGCCTCTCTGCGCGCTCGGTTTCTGACTCTGCTCGCTCGGCTGTGAAGGGGTTTTGGCACTCTGGAGGCGTGGCCTGTGGCAGATCTTCTCTGTCCTCTGATTGGGTAGTTTATCCCGCACTTTACGCTCTACCTATCTTTGTAAAAAAAATCAGATATTCAGTAGTTGCTGTCATAGCTCAGCTGGGAGAGCGGGTGACTCTCCCCCTGGAGGATCCGGGTTCGAGTCCGGGCAAGGAAAATGGAGTAGACGTTGTGTTATTTTTTCCTAATTCCTGTGATATTATTTTACAATTGTGACTGTTCAACTGTCATTAAACATCCGAATGTTTGCTGGGCAGTGTTTTAAAAAGTGCACATAAGCTAGATGGTTTTAACCATATACAATTATATTTTTTGTGATACTGGAAAAATACATACTGAAATAAAACTACTGATTGAAAACTTTATGACTGTGGTTGTACAATATATGACTCACTAATACACTGCAAATGCCCTGAGAGAGAGAGAGAGAGAGAGAGAGAGAGAGAGAGAGAGAGAGAGAGAGAGAGAGAGAGAGAGAGAGAGAGAGAGAATTTGTAATTGATTGAAATTGATTGAATAATTTAAATGTTAATTTCATGAAATATTTCTATGTTTTCATTACCTCACCCTTGTTTTGACAAAAACGGGACCTTGCTGGATAATATAAACTATTTGTTCACAGTACATGGCTCAATTTGTGTGTGTGTGTGTGTGTGTGTGCGTGTGTGCGTGTGTGCGTGTGTGCGTGCGTGCGTGCGTGCGTGCGTGCGCTCTGTCTTGATCCCCAGTGAGTCGTGGAGGATGGCTGCTTATACTGAGCCAGGATCCTCTGGAGGTTTCTTCCAGTTAAAAGGGAGTTTTCGTCTCCACTGTCGCTGCATGCTTGCTTAGTATGAGGATTGCTGTAAAGACTCTGACACTAGTCAGTGACTCTATGCAATTTGCTGGGTTCCTTATAAAGGAAACTTTTTTCTGATTGGCTTAATGAATTGACTTTTATTGGAATGTTTATTATGTGAAGTGCCTCGAGACGACTCTTGTCGTGATTTGACGCTATATAAATAAACTTGAACTTGAATTTAATTGTTTTAGTTCTGATCAGGGCTGTGCAGAGACCTTTGACACAGAATAATATTTTCAAACACCATGACATAACCACAGTATACCCGGCTGAATAACAAATCTAATTTATTAGAAATTCAAAATGGAAGCGAATCATTATATACACCATAAGGACAATGTAAAGCAAAAGTAACTTGTTTTGGTAAATGGTCTGTATTTGTATAATGCCTTCTTAGGGTTCTACAACCCCCCAAGGCACCTTACAACACAATCAGTCATTCACACACACATTAACACACTGATGGTGATGAGCTATGATGTAGCCATAGCTGCTCTGGAGCGCACTGACAGAGGTGAAGCTGCTGAGCACAGGCGCCACCAGTCCCTCCGCCCCCCACCATTAGGCAAAGCAGGTTAAGTGTCTTGCCCAAGGACACAATAGCATCAATCTCTGATTGAAGTCAGGATCAAACCTGCAACCTTCCTATTACTGGACAACCTGCTCCACCTCTTGATCTATTGCTGTCCTATTTTACCTGATGATGGGGTACAATGTACCTGTTGCAGGGTTGCTCCTCTTGCTGCTGCTGCTGGTGATGCTGGAGGGCAAGGCTGTGTTGATCTCAGACTGTAGGTAGTAAAACGAACAGAGGAGAAATGTTAGTCAATTACAAAATTAATGTAAGATCATAAAAAAATGGCAAAAATTGGTGAAAACTCTTAGAACTGTAAGACAGAAATATCTTAGACAACACCTGTGGTAAATAAATGGAAATCTAAACATTAGTGGATAATAGAGGAGTTTATGTCAGAGATAAGAATGTGTGTGTGTGTGTGTCTTCAATCTCCTCATGTGATCTATCACTCTCCACCTGCTGTCCATCAGAGAACAAGGCAAAATTATATAAATTGTATGAATGAATTATGTAGTTATTCACATTTAACAGGTCTTGCACCTAATTCATGATCCATGATTAGTTGTGTATATTATTGTTTCTACACTTGTTGCTGTGATGCAACTTACCTGTACTCTTTTTTTTATTCAGCTGGTGAGGGACCCACTGCCTTTAGCTGCCTCACATAGCTCTTCCTGACGCTGCTTCTGCCTCCTCTCCTTACGAGGCATGTCTGTACAATGATATGTCATAATTAATTTACAAATGTTTTTTCATGCATATAAAACTCATGCATACACATACTGGGACATTTCATTCCTTTTCCAGAAAACTAACTGTATATAATTTGGCCACAAATTTGCTTCATGATGCTGATCCAGAATATTTCCATAATATTTTAATCATAGTGCTTTAGTAATTATAATAAAAATAAAGAATAAAACAATGTTCATGCTTTCATTCAGTTTTACTATCTACTTTGTGCAAAACAGAGACGTGTACAGATAAAATAATTTTGCTGTGAAAACAGTAGTTTTTTTAATGTACTTCTTTAAAACATATTTTTAATACAATGCGTTCAAAAAGAGAGCAAATATAAACTCCAACATTTTGAGAATATGCATAGTATATTAGTGAACTAAAAAACCCACCAGAAGGGCTGAGAAACCTTAAAATCTAAAACAAAACTATGTTCCCTAAAACGCTGGACAGAATTAACAGACAAGGACTGAATATTTTGTAACACAAAACTTGTGACGGATGTTACCTTTAGTATTTTTCTTATTTCCTTTCACAAAAGTTAGCAAAATTTAAAATTTGTTCAAGTTTTATTAGTCCGCGAACCAGGAAGTGATTTTGTAAACAAGAAGCAGGGCTGTGTGAGACCCCAGTCACGTGACACGCAGCAGCAATAGGAATGCAACTTTGCGGTACCTAGTTAACAACAATGACATTTTATTGGCAAATTCCCAATATTTAAGATTGAAAAAATATTTTCGTACAAGTAGTACTTATGTACAGAATGTTTTTGGTTAATCCTAAAGCTACTGAGGTTCAGAATCGGTGCCCAGCCACAGAAACACACCCAGCTAGTGATATATATCACACACACCCAGCTAGTAATATATCACACACACCTAGTGCCACAAAACAACTTAATAATGTACAAAATAATCTAATAACTGTGTATAGTAGTGTGCACCTACTTACCGGTGTTGGTCCGTTTCTCCCAATCAATATGTATGTCCTAAAAGCTCTGCACCGCTCCCTCGGCCATGAAGGAAACGTGGGCGCTGACCGGCTGTGCGCTCTGGCGTCAGGAAGGGAAGGTGGTCACGTGACTCACGCCAGCTTTATAACTTTATTAAACAGAAATTGTATTAATTATTATTTTTGTTATTGTTAAGTGGGCACAAACAGAAATTTTTTCAAAAAATATATATATAAAAAAATCATTCAGCCTCAAAAAGGGCACTTTGGGCACATGGGACAAAAGGGGCAGGGTCTCAAGCACCCTCCGCACCCCCCTCTGCACTTGGCTGGTTCTGATGTCTTTGTAGTCATTGTAGGCTTGTATGAATTATTCCTGCTCTGTCTGGATGAAGAACGAAGTTCTGTCCACTCCTTCCATTCTCATTTATCTAGTTTTGATTAACAGGGGCTGTCTGTGGATGCCATCAACATATAAAAATGTGGACATAGCCTGCCCATTGTTCTGCGGGGGGCAGGTTGAAGCCAAAAATGGGAGGTTCCCACCACTGATTTTTCACCATGTCACACGTCTCATCACGCCTGTAACCAGTGTAACTACTAGCTAATTTAGCTAACCCATGAAGCTAAGAAGGGCTCCGGGGACAGGGGTAGCCCACCCGCATGGCCAACTGCCTCACGTGCGAGGCTGTAGTCATGCTGGTTCCCTGTGGAGATCTAATATAAATTGAGACTGGTAAATTACAAACAGAGCCTCAGACCATTGTGATCGTAGCTGGGTGCTGTGGCCTTTTACATTAGCTCATGCTCCAGATCAGCGTGACATTAGCCACATGCTAACCCAAAGCTAGCATGAGTATTCCCGGGCATTTTTAGCAATTAAAACGCGGTAGAGCTACTCAAAAGTGAAGGCACTTCTGGCCTGCTCGGTAACAAAATCATAACTAGGTAAGCTGACCGAAGATATCAGGCTTCGCTGGTCCACCGCAGTCAAAGATCTGCGAGTCCGCCGTTGTCGATGGTCCCGGCTCCGTGCTGAATGACCACGCGGTGTTATGGTAAATGAGTAGAATTTTCCCCAATTCAAATTGCACACACATATCCAGTAACACGTTTGACCAAGCAGTTAAATGGCACAGCATTCCCCCCATTCAACCAGCGAAATAAAGTACAGGAATATAATTTTACTTACTGATAAAAAGAAGCAGAAACTGCTTGATCAATAACCACACTTGCCCTCTGTCCAAATAATTCCATGGTTAACATCCAAACACGAACACAGAGGACTCAGAATAACTTTTAACGTGAGGCTGAGGCATTTTCCCGGAGCTAGCTCTGAAGTGGATGCTCATTAATTATTCAGAATTTTAATTATTTAATTCCACTTAAACAGAAAAGTAACAAAGTAATTCACCCCCTCAGAGTTGTCATGAATGTAAACTAAATCTATTTAACCTAGAATGGTGTTTTTGAACCAGGTTGTAAACATGTTTGTCTTTACTGTGAAATTGGCACTTTTAACATGGGAGTCGATGAGGATTTGCTCACTTCTGCTGCCGGCCCCTAGTTGATGCTGCAACTGCAATTTTTGCTGCTTCCTTTTTGGCTTCATTTGCATCCCAGAATTATGGGGGTGTGGTGGATGCACGTGAGCCTTGCTTGCCGCTCCTTGCTCGGGTCGTAGGGGATTGAATCCACCTGACAATCATTCATGGAGCCAGCGAAACTTGGAGGGAAGGGGAATGCTTTGTCAAGCTGGGATTTATCAGGAAAGCCCAGATGTTGTAAACTCCCTTTCTGTGACACCCCCCAGGTCATTTGCTGGCAAGTGTAGGTGGCAGTCAGATTGTCCATTTTCCTAACCCTAACCCTGGCCCAAAACTTGGTGTTAATCATAAAAGGTAAAAATAAACAGACAATCAAAACTTTTCAAAGCACCAATCCAAAAATACATTTTTATTATTAATCAGCTGATTGTGCTTTAACCTATAATCAGGTTTGAGTCACAACCATCTAAATGATCTTAACATGCATCGGTAACAATGTTTGGTCACAGGTGCTGCGAGTGCTGGCAGAAGGGGTTGAGACACTTTCCCTCCAAACTGGGCCTGGCATCAATGGGGTGACTGCCATTGTTTCTTTCTCCTCGCATCATGCAGCATCAATGGCCAAGAGGGTGCTGATGGAAGGTAGGAGCCCCCTGCTGGCAGGAACCTTTCTAAGTTGGTTTGGTCCAGTCAGCACTTGTGCTGTAGCATGTTGTTGACTTTTTACTGTTTTCCTTTCCTCGTTGGGGCAGCAGTTATGTTTAGAAAAATGAAGTTTTTATTCATGGATTTCTGTCATTTTTTTTTTTGTTTAGATTTCAAGAAAATTTTTTCTCTGGATGTCTCCATCAAGTGGCAGTTAGTAGAGAAACGAGCTGAGCACTGGTCTACTCAGAAAGCTCCTAAGAGTGCACTCCCTCCAGACCCAACATCCATTCCAGGGTTCTGCAGAGCAGTGGGGGGTCCGACTGCCACCTCGTCCTCTCTCCCTGGATACCCTCCTTCCCAGGGATGTTTGGTGTTTGCAGCATCCCCAGGCCTGCTCCTTTGCAAGATGTGTGAGGAATTGGGGTTAGGCCAACCACTGGTTGAAATATACTACAGTCACACCAGGCCAGATGGGTTCCTGCATTTCACCTACATGGTGCACATTCCAAAGATGAGCAAGACATTCAAGGGGATGGTCAAGATTTTACCAGGACCCAATGCACTGAAAGAAGCTGAGACAGCTGCAGCCCAGCAAGTTCTGGAGAGGATCAGAAACCTGGCTGCCGGAACACCTGCTCATCACCTCCAGTTCTGATTTATGTGATACTGAGAAAAAAACAAGCTTGCATATTTGTGTTCCTGTGTGATTTTAGTAGTGGGTAGTTTGTATATTTGTGTTCCTGTGTTATTTTAGTAGTGGGTAGTTGGTTTGTATATGTGTTCCTGTGTGATTTTAGTAGTGGGTAGTTGGTTTGTTGTGTGATGCATGTTTTTATTCTTTTGATTTAAAAAATAATAAAATTTAAAGCAGACATAACATGAAAAACCCACTTTTTTATCCATTAACACGGTGTGTTTCACATTTTAAGTGTCTAAGTGAGGAAAAAGGCTTATTTTATTCACTGGAGTTGCTATTTAGATATTTAATAATTAAGTTTTGGGCATATTTGTCCACCTGTTCAGTTTTTCAAATTATCTATTACATCAGTAATTTATTTCGTCAAGATAACTACCAAATATGGTAATGGCCCTCGGCTAAACACAGAGCCAATCAGCCATTTTTTCTTCTCGCTAAGATTTTTTGTAGTCCTATTGGAAAAATGCAGAATGTCTGGTTATTTTAGCCAACCACAGCTCAAAACTGTTCCTCGTTTTAAGGAAGGGTGGTGTGGCAGTATTTAAACCCAGGAGCTGATGACACTAGTGCTAAAAAAACAGAAGTAGTGTGTGTGTGTGCGCGCGCGTGGTTCGTTCGTTCCTGTCTCCAGGCTAGTAAGTACTGAGGGCTTCATCTATCTAAAAGGAGTCATTTCCATCTGAATGTGGCAGCGACGGAACACAGCAGCAGAGCGGTAAGCTTCATATCACTCTAAAATGTCGACAAACTTTACTTTAGATTTACAGGCATTAGCAGCACTAAAGCGTTAGCATCCGACTTGCTATCGCTAGCACAGTATGCTAGTAAAGTTAGCACCCAGATTCATGTGGATTTGGCCGATTTTCGTGGAATAAAACGTGACCTGGGATTTCTGATCAACAGAGCACCAGATGATAACCTTCCACTGATTGTAGCAGCAGAGAGCCTGTGTGTTATTCTACGTGAGTGTGATGTAATCTTAGCATCCAGTAAATAAAGTCCCATATCAGCTCAAATGCAGCGTGACAAAGTCATTAAAGTGCGTCAGCACAGTGGATTTAATAGAGTTTTAAAGAACAATCTGAGTGAAGTGAGGTTAGTTTTTTGTCTCACTGCAGATATAAAAACTAACTGCATCAGTCAGACGCAGCAAAGCTCACCGTCTGTATGAGCGTGAGCGTCGGAAAGCTGATAAAATCA
This sequence comes from Nothobranchius kuhntae, assembly GCA_006942095.1. Lineage (NCBI taxonomy): Eukaryota > Metazoa > Chordata > Actinopteri > Cyprinodontiformes > Nothobranchiidae > Nothobranchius > Nothobranchius kuhntae. The sequence continues at coordinate 124,632 of SSNQ01034588.1, read as the reverse complement.
GCTGTAAAATAATTAAAACAAAAGTAAAAATGTTCCTTTGCTTTTTAGAGTCCACATCCAGAAGTCTGGAGCCGTGTTTCACTGACAGGCTGTCAGACTAAAGCCCTGATGAGCTCAGCTGGGACAAACTGGTTTGATGTTTAGGTAAGTGAAGATCTGGTTCTCCAAGACCTTGAAATGCTAGTAAAAAATAATTTAGCCAGCTTGCTAATGTTACTTTAATTCTCCTCTAAGGAACACAGAACGCTCAGATGTTGGAGCTTCACGTCACCTATTGAGGAAGGAGACCCACCAGTAAAGAGATGGTAGCTGGACCAGACCAAAGTGAGTGATGACACCTCAGCCACCCTCATCATTAAGAACACCTCACCACCTGAATCCCTCCGTCTGATGACAGCAGAGTGATTTATTTGATGTTTTACTTGTTTAGTCTGTTTAGAAATTATTGAATTACATTATTTTCTGTAATCAACCATCTGATCTGGACGTGTACAGAATAACTTTCCCCAAGTTCAGCAGCAGCTGGCCTGTAAAAACAGCTGCAGCATGTAGTAAGTCCGNGTGTGGGTGTTGAATCCCCCACGGGTGAGACGCCCATGGTACCGGCTGCTGTCACCTGTTGTGAGCAGCGCTCTGCTGTCTGAGGGTAGGCCCCGCCCACAACGATGCGACTGCTGCGGTGTTTTCTTTACTGTGGGAAACGGGTAATAATGGCTCTTTGATGGGAACAGGTTGCCGACCCCTGGTAAAAGATCTGAGCTGGTAAAACAAAAATCCTCATCAGCAGGCTTTTTTGAAAGTGGGGGGGGGACACAGCTGCCAATCACAAATTTTGCCGGGGACATGTCCCCGGTGTCCCCGGTTAAAATGACGCCTATGTTTTCAGTGTTGCTGCAAATGTTGCCACCCCTCTCAGATCCTCTCTCAAACCGTATATGGTTAACATGCTGGTTTTCCTTGTGGGTAACAAGGACATGACCGAGCTATAAATCACTGTCATTCGTGTGTGTGAAAGTGAAAGTGAAATGATAGTGCCCCGCGACCGGCACATGTAATTTTTTATGCTTGATTTTAAACAACTAAACAAAATGGGGACTTGTTTCTTATTTGTTAGATGCTGCAGCCAAATTTGCATTTAAAAGTTTTACCTTCTCCTGAATTTTGTTGTTTTTAAGTTCAGTTGGACTCCGACTGTCGAAGAAACAAACGTTACTGCGATCTGTGTTGTTACTGCCCTTTGATCTGCATTCAGTAAAGTGTTATAAAAGAAGGCACGGCAATTTTTAACCTTTTTTAAATGTGTAAGCATTATGTTTAGATAGTGCTGCAATAATATCGCACACTGCAATATTAAGCCACACCGAATCACCGCGGGGGGAATTCCTCAACCGCGACAGCCCTACCCACAACACTCTACCCTTGAAGAAGTATTCCGCGCTGATATATTTGAATACAGACCAAGATGGTGCCGAGGATGGTCGCCCTGGTGCTAACGTGCAGCGTGTTTTTTTTTGTTTGTCTGTAAATTGTGTGTCAGCGTGCTCTTACACCCATGAAGAGCTTCTAAACGTCAGAACATCAATGCCGACGGACCTACTTCCAGTTTTTTTAGTGGGTGTGGCGGATTTGGTCCACTTTTTTATTAAGAAAGTGAGACGCTGTAGAAGAGGAAAACGTGCAGAAGTGCTCGTGCGTCTACGAAGACGCGGCTCACGCACGCCCTTACCTGGGATTTTCCTCTCCAATGTCCGCTCACTTAGTAACAAGACGGATGAACTGGCGTTGCTGATGAGACGGAACAGAGACGTTTCTTCCTCTTCTGTCATATGTTTCACGGAAACATGGCTCAGCGAGCAGATCCCGGACTGCGCGCTTCATTTGGAGGGATTCCAGCTCTTCCGCGCAGACAGACAGCTGGTCTTATCCGGAGGAAAGACAAAAGGTGGAGGTGTCTGCTTCTACATCAACAATGCCTGGTGTTCGGATGTGACTGTAATCTCTCAGCACTGTTCTCCTGCTCTGGAATTTCTCTTCATAAACTGTAAGCCATTCTACTCCACATGTGAGTTCGCTTCATTCATTCTGGCTGCTGTTTACATCCCGCCGTGCGCGGACGTGCACGAAGCGCAACGTGCGCTCGCGGAGCAGATCCTAAGTGTGGAACAGACCTTTCCGGACTCTCTAGTTATTATCCTCGGTGACTTTAACAAGGCAAATCTGAGCCAGGAATTGCCTAAGTACAAACAGTTTGTTAAATGCCCGACAAGAGAGCAGAACACG
>SSNQ01034588.1:76321-109783 GCA_006942095.1 Nothobranchius kuhntae | reverse complement strand
CATGCAACAAATCTGATTCATGTGTTGTTTAATGACACTTTTTTTCTTTCTCCAAACAAAAGGTATGATCAAAATGTTTTGTGAATATTATAGTCATAAAAATGAAAGCAGAACCATTTAGAGCAATTCTTTACTTTAAATATAACAATTTTAAATCTGAATGTGGGTTAAAAAGAGATGTCATATTGAATATCCGAGATGACAATTACACATCCATCTAAACATGGAGAGCAACATAAATCTATATTTTCAGAGGTTTTATTACCTGAAAACAGCTTCATAGATGGTCAAGTTGTTTTTGATTGGCATGGTAGAATGACTCAGTCTTTTTGCTGAATCCATCTATAGCTAAAACATGGGTTACTCCAAACATTACAAGTTTTTCGTTTTGGTCCAGGTGAAGCTTGTGCCCCATGTATTCAGCGTGGTACGGAGTAGGATTAAGATTCCGAGCTCCCTTAAACATGTCACAAATATAAATGACTTTTAATCAGATTTGATCACAAGCTGTACATTTCAGCAAACAAAAAGATTAGTAAAACAATTACCATTACAGTATATGATTTAATTCAGTTCTGGCTGAAGATTACTGATAAACATACTTGGCATCTTGCTTCATGAGAAGGTCGATGTACTTCCCTTAAAACGGATCCAATTCGTCCCTCTGCAGCATGTATCCCTTTCGTAGACAGATAGCCCTTCATCATCTTGCGGCCATATGTTGGGCCCTCCTGTTAAATAAAATTAATGCTAGAATAACAAACGTAGGTAAAGTTGTTTATTCCAAAAATAAATGTTTAATGATAAAGTACATTTTGCTTAATAACTCTAACACCAACCAATTTTCTAAATAGAAAAAAAAATATTTTTTTAGTACAACTCATGTTTTATTTTTACAATAATTAAGGATTCATGCCACACAATGTAGGGCAACTATAGCAAACAGCTCCCTTTTCACAATAAAACCAGTCATCACTAAAATCACACCCGCAAGAAGAATGAACGTGTACACTTATGGTCTCAAAACACCCCCCTACACCCCAGTTCAGACAAACCGGCACAATCATGAGGTGTAAGAAGCTTACCTCATTTATAGCTTGAGTCACCTCGATTTCCAAATGTGTGTCTGAGAACGAGGTTGAAGTTAGCTTCCGATTCGGGAAACGGCTAAAGGGCCATTACACCCAATTTTTCTCTACTCTGACCATCTTTAATCTGCTCTAGCTCAAAAACTACAACACCCACACTATTCAAACCTGTTCTAGATTATTCTACTATAACAGCAGATCAAACTGAACGCAATGTGGGATTTGTGAAACCTTTCCCTGATTTGTGAAATTTCAACAAAGCCTGATTTATGTGTTTTTTCATCATCTGGCCAACACTGGAACAGCTGTAGCTCGAGAAGTTCAGCCCCTACACTATTCAAACCTGTTCTACATTATTCTACTATAATAGCAGATCAAATAAAACACAGTGTGGGATTTCTGAAACCTTTCCCTGATTTGTGAAACTTCAACAAAGCCTTAAAAAATCGGTCTGCGCATGCCCCGTAGTAGCACATGTCAATGAGCACGGATAGTCAGACTATCTTGAAAATATTATTGTAGAATAATCTAGAACAGGTTTGAATAGTGTGGGTGTTGTAGTTTTTGAGGGCGGTAAACAGTTTGTCCATAAGTGGTCTCTCCAGAAACACGTGAGAGTGACAAGTCGTTCAGCAATAAGGTCCTCAGAGTTTCTGCTTAATAAGAAATGTGCCAGAGTTGAGAAACATGTAGACTCACGTAGGAAAGTCCAGGAAGAACTAAAATCAATAAGTTGTGACGACTGTGGAAAAAAGTTTAGTAAAAAATCTACTTTAAACAGACACATGAGAGTCCACCCAGGGCTCAATGAACTAATTTAACTACACAAGTACCAAAATGATCATTGTAGTATCTAGATCCTGGATAGTATTGCAACCCTGGTTGTTGTCCTGTACCCTAGATCAGGGTCTCTTCCAGACCATGAGCCACCTCTTCCTGTCCTGCAAGCCCCATATTGTGGCCACTAAGCTGTAAATGTTTCCATCAAGAGGTGGCTCAGTATTGTTACACAATGATCAGCTGCTGACCTAAGGCTTCACTTTTGGAGTGTTGCTGAAAAGTATAGAATGCCATTTAACCCTTAATCCGCCTAGCCTGCTGGTGGTGGTCAGAGGGATCGGTGGCATCAGTGTAAAACACTTACACTCTGCTTCTCCTCCAGCTTCACTGGCTGCCAGTCAACTTCAGGGTTCATTTAAAGATCCTGGTTCTGGTCTTTAGGGCCTCACATGGACAAGCACCATCTTACATTGGTGATCTCCTCAATCCCTACACCCCCAGCAGGTCCCTGAGGTCCAGTGACCAAAGCCTACTGGTTGTACAGCACCAGGCTAAAGACCAAAGGTGACAGATCATCTGCTGCTGTGGCCCCCAGACTCTGGACCTCTCTCCCCCTGAGCCTGAGACCAGTGGACTCAGAGGTCTCCTTTAAGAAGCAGCTGAAGACTCAGCTGTTCAGGCTGGCTTTGAGAACAGTCTCTCCTGCTTCCTATAGCTCTTTATTTTATTTAGGATCTGAACTAATCTGATCTATTTAAGAGCATTATAACTTGTTGTGTTTCTGCCTTGCTCTCTCTTTCACACTGGAAGCTTTTACAGAATATGGTCTGTTAATCTGTTCTATTTTGTTTTAATAAACCTTCGCTCACCAGCGTTCCAGCCTTCCTGTTTTTGATTCTCAATCAGCTGTGCAGCACCATTTTGTAAGTGGGTGATGCACAGAGTGCTCTGCTCTGTAAGATGAACACAACAAGCTCCTGGCTGATGGTAGTATCTGTCTTTGTGTCCAATGATGAAGCCTGTCTCCATTGTCCTATCACTAACCCATGGTGCTCTGGAGACAACTTGTCCATAAACACCTCAGAAACTGAAGACATGATTCTGGACTTGAGTGAAAAACACAACAGTTACACATGTATTATATCTTTATACTGAGTATTTATTATATTACATTACATATGAGGAATATTTATTCTAAATAGAAACTTTTTTTTAACTTTTGCACATCAGAGCTCAGTGAGTGGAGAAAACAAGAGTGTCGCCCTCTGGTGGCCTCATTAAGCATTACATGAAGCTATAATGACTAAATCAGCACATTCCCAACACTTTTTATTTGCTTCTCAGAGCTGCTAAAAAATAAAAGTAACAACATCAAAAGTTTTTATCACATTCTTAATAGAAAGTAAGATTTTTTAGTTTGTTTGAAGTTCATAAAGAATAAAACTGGTCAGCTTTAGATTAAAAAACATCATAAAGAAAAAAGTATTTTACTTGTTTTTCGTGGGTTTTGAAGAGACCACCTAAAATAATAAAAAATATAACATGTTATGTGTGTTTATTAGTCCCATTCTGAACACACAGGTGTGTTTTATTCTACTCCAGCAGGTGGCGCTAGTGCACATTTTCGCTGGTCACCGACCACCTGAAGAAGCAGAAACCGGAAGCTGCTAGCAGAGCTAGGTTGTTGTTCTGGTGTGTGACGAGAATATTTGAGGCTCTGCAGTAAAAATGTCTTCACTTCAGTCTCTGGGAGAGTTGATCAGCTAAAGCGACGAACTGCTGCTGCTGCAGAAATCTTCTCACCAGGCTGTGGAAACTTTCTTCTCCTCCTCAACAACTTGGTGGAGTTCTTTCCAGAACCAGGGAAGATATTCTGCGGTCTTCGTGACAATCGGAGCTCCAGAATCAGGTTGTGGGTCAGAAAAGCTTTTCTCTAGACTTCCTGCCCTCTGGATCTGCTGCTGTTCCTTTGGCCAGAACCAAAGCGTTGGATCTTTAATCTCCTGCGTTGTTCTGAAGCAGCATCTTAATCAGCTCTCCTGCTTTGTTTCTATTGCAGCTGTTAGCTAAACACGGCTAAAGAAAACCTGCTACCACATCAGGATCATCCATCAGCTGGGACTGATTCATCGTGTGTTCTCCACCACCTGGACCTGGACAGCATGGACACAGGTAGGGCTGCCACCTTTCAGATATGTAAATAAGCCTTAAACAAGGTTATCTTTACTTTATCAGAACAAGACCCAAACTTAGGAGCGAGTGTATTTCTCTGAGTGTATAACATACAGCACTGCCTGTACATTACATCATCTCTCATGTCCTCAGTGATGATATGACCAAGATGTTTAACATTCTTGGTGACACTAATCACAGAGTCTGACAGATAAAGCTCTGGAAACTTCATTTGCTCGTCCTCCTTGGCCCGGCGGATCATAACCACACTTTTAGCTGCATCTCAACTAACAGGGAACGTTCCCATAACTTTCGCTAACATTCTTTAAAAGTTTTTTAATGTTAGTACATAAAGTTGTTAAAGTAATTTTTTCAAAATGTTCTTTGAACGTTATTAATGTTGCTGTAACGTTGATAGAAAATATTCTTAGAAGATTGTTATAAGAACGTTGTAACAACATTATTTATGCATGATGAAAGTTCTCATAACGGTGATAGAAAACGTCTTTATAACAATGTTTTTTGATCATGTTTTTGTGATTGATTAAAGTTCTCATAATGCTGATAGTAGGGCTGCAACTAACGATTATTTTCATAATCGATTAATCTGTCGATTATTTTTTCGATTAATCGGTTTGTTATTGTTTAGCTATTTAACCTATACAAGTGATGAATACATTTCAGTTAAGAAAAAGAAAAACATAGAATTGTGCAGTTGACTGCAATCTATTTTATTGCACATGAACACAATCAGCGGTGTAAAATGAGCTAAACAGTGCAAAATATCAGTCCAGAATAATTTTTTTGGCATCAAAATATAAGAGGTAAATTCCATAAAAAATTATGTAGAATCTAGAATAGAGTTTGTAAGTGGTATGCATTGCTGGGGGGTGAGTGTCTTGTTCCCCATGTAGTTGTCCATCGTTGCTTGTTTTTTTCTGCATAAGAAACACAAATTGACTGATATAAGTACACATATAAAATAAAGCAGCACACACACTACAACACTAAATCAATATTATATTATTTGAATTAATTACCAATATACAGTGATCATTTATTTTGATAAAAATGTGTTGTGAGGCGTTTTACAGTGTTAGATAGTAAAACAGCCTTTTAATAGTAAAAAAAATGACTTTTTCTGAATTTCTCCTGTATTTAAAAATTGAAAGCGTACAACTATGCCGCGTTATATTCACCTGGACACAACTCGTCTGTATATTTTTCTCCGCAGAGTTGTCTTTTTTTGAATGAGGAACATAGTTATGGGTTTGTGCCGTTTTTCTCTTAACGAGAACATTCTTATAAACAGACGTGCTAAATTTGGCAAGCGCATGATACACAATACGGAGATTCACGATTGCATCTAGTCAATCAGAAGTAGAACACCGTAGACTGACGCGGAAAAAAAAACAAACATTTTTAACATCCACTATAACGAACTCAGCTAAAACACTAAGTCCCAAATTTGATCTGCGTGTAGTGATGGACCACTATATTTAGCTTATTTTCTGTTACTTACCGGGCTGGCTCTTCCTCTGCTGCATCAGCCCCCACATGTTTTCGTCTCAAATGTTCACTTAGGAACGTCGTGCTTCCGTGCCATGGTAGATGGTTTTTGCATATTTTGCAGGTCAACCGTTTTTTCTTGGCATCTAGAGTGAAGTGCTCCCATACTCGTGAGTAGGGCTGTCGCGGTTGAGGAATTCCCCCTGCGGTGATTCAGGGTGGCTTAATATTGCGGTGTGCGATATTATTGCAGCACTTCTTTTTTTTATTGCAGTACTATCTAAACATAATGTTTACACATTTAAAAAAGGTTAAAAATTGCCGTGCCTTCTTTAATAACACTTTACTGAATGCAGATCAAAGGGCAGTAACAACACAGATCGCAGTAACGTTTGTTTCTCCGACTGTCAGAGTCCGACTGAACTTAAAAACAACAAAATTCAGGAGGTTAAACTTTTAAATGCAAAATTGGCTGCAGCATCTAACAAATAAGAAACAAGTCCCCATTTTGTTTAGTTGTTTAAAATCAAGCATAAAAAATTACATGTACCGGGCGCGCGCGACGGGGGGCGGGCGCACTATCATTTCACTTTCACACACACGAATGACGGTGATTTATAGCTCGGTTACGTCCTTGTTACCCACAAGCAAAACCAGCATGTTAACCATATATGGTTTGAGAGAGGATCTGAGAGGGGTGGCAACATTTCCAGCAACACTGAAAACCCTCTCGGATGGTGCGCTCGTTGCACTAACGCACACGTACTTGCGTGCGACTCTGGCGAGCAAAGGGAATCTCTCCCGGTTGTTGCTCCACCATGTCAGGGGGGTTTCTTTACGGTGGATGCATTCCTCCTGCAGGTAGCGAGTGAGCTCCAGCTCGGCTCAAACTCTCTTCGGGACGGTTGCAGAAGCAGTGCTTGTCCGGGACTTCAGCAGGTCTCCGAGCATTTATTTATTTATTTATTTTTGCCGCTGCAGCTCTGTCTCAGCCAAGGACTCTGGCTGCGCAGCAGCTGACGTACTGAAAACCAAAGTGCTCCCAAAGGAGCGAAGTAACGTTTCGTTTTGATACCAGTGCAGCCATCCTTCTCAACATGCATCATTGAGTTGAACCAAGTTCAGTAATCGCGGTGGCCCATGATGCAGCGCGGTGGGCTTCTTCATATTGCGATATTTCATTTTTGCGGTTACCGCGACAGCCCTACTCGTGAGGTTTTTGTCCGGGGTTTCTCTTCAGTTTTGTCGCTTCTATTTTTCTTCCGTATTTCTTGTTCCGCCATCTCACAGCAAGATGAGCGTCAGTAACGTGTTACGTCATGAAAACCGAGGGCNAGTGATGTGTCGGTCGCTAAAGACAGCTCTCGGAGCCGGCTCACTGTTGGAGTAACCAGAGTGAGTGACACACACACCGCACCTGCGGACTCCTGAGCCACTAAAAACAGCTAAATGTGCACGTGCGGCGCGCTGAACACACGTGCAGCTTGCCACTGATTGCCGAGACCGGGTTGGGGGGTGCAGCTGTGGTTGGGACAATTATTACATTAACTGATGGACTTGTAAATAAATAGTTTATAAATAAAGTAGAAATAAGTTCCTCACGCTGATAAATAATAACTAATCTCTCTGACGACACGGTGCTAGTGTACTCTCCTACAGCACCTTGACATGACTCAATAAATGTTATGCAACATTTAGTGAACATCAATTTGCATGTATTTGTTATAAATGCTACTGTATAATTCTTGCTGTCAGTATTTGCAAGATATTGGTATTTGGGTCTGTACTGGTTAGACTTAAATGAGTTAAACCAAGGTCTATAGCCCTTGGGTCATAAACTATGAGCTATAAGTATATTGGTCTTTTTATACTGGGAATAAGGAGTTATTTTATTGATCATCTTGTTTCTTGTTTATTTTTGCCCTGATTGTGCCCTGAGCAGTTTTATGACTGAATAAAAATAAAAAAATAAAAATCTACATGAATTGAAAAATCGTCTTAAATAATCGAGATCTCAATTTCAGTCACAATAATCGTGATTATTGTTTTTGCCATAATTGAGCAGCCCTACTTTAGCATATCCGGTCACATAATGATGACATCATATTCAGTGGTCGTTGTGCATCATTTCAGGCCTCGTGGTCAACTATCTGAACCGCTGAACAGAAGTGCCTGGCTTATTTTCTAAGTAAAATAAATATGTGCAATACGTTGTAAACATCAGTGAGTCTCTAAGTCTATTCTTTTTGTATGTTATAGATGTTAAAATATGTGTAAATAGGTCGCTGATTAACACTTGCAATTTAGTGTTGTGATGGTTTTAAAAAAATTCTGAAGGTAGTAAAAAAAAGTATTAAAAAGTAGTAAATTTTACTTAAGGATTGCTGTATATACCCTGAACATGCATCATTGAGTTGAACCAAGTTCAGTAATCGCGGTGGCCCATGATGCAGCGCGGTGGGCTTCTTCATATTGCGATATTTCATTTTTGCGGTTACCGCGACAGCCCTACTCGTGAGGTTTTTGTCCGGGGTTTCTCTTCAGTTTTGTCGCTTCTATTTTTCTTCCGTATTTCTTGTTCCGACATCTCACAGCAAGATGAGCGTCAGTAACGTGTTACGTCATGAAAACCGAGGGCACTTATTGGCTTGTTTCTTCTTCTACTGCTCCACTGGTAGATCAGTGGCTCATTACTGCCACACACTGGCGGCAAATTTAACAGATTGTAACCGATGTCAGATTGTGGTAACAATAGACTTTATGCGGTAAAATGTGATTATTAAACAACTAATCGATGACTAAAAAAGTTGTTAACTATTTTAATAATCGATTATAATCGATTAGGGCTGGGACTTGATTAAAAAAATTAATCTAATTAATTACAGGCTTTGTAATTAATTAATCTCGATTAATCGCATTTTAATCGTTCAGGAAAATTTGCTCTCAAAGTAAAACTTTTAATTAAAATTATGAGACAGAGAATCAAACATTAGACATGGTTATTACTGTAAACTAAAGCTTTTAATAAAAAAATGCATTTTAGTTATTCACATGTCACTGTGTGATATGAAACAAAACCCAAATCAACAAAAATTTATAATTACAAATAGAAAACACCTGCAAATGGTTCCTGAGTCTTTAAATAGTCTCTCTGTCTAGTTGAATGACTGAAATAAATTTGACTTTGCACCAGATTCTAATTTTTCCAGTTTCACTTGTTTGTATAATTGGGAGATTTTATAAGCATTTCTGCTCATAATGTAGTAAAAACACATAAATAATAATCCTTCAAAATGACAGTAGAACAGGCACAAATATGATCTAGGACTTAAATGTACTAACTTTTGACACCAGAGCAGGCATGGCATATTCTGAGAATGATCAGGAACACTAACTGGTTCCAGTTGGATGACTGGAGGTTGATGAGATGATAAAAGATCATGGCGAGGAAATAATGATCTGACGAACAGGTGAGCGGACCTTCCTTACATGGGAAGTCCTGCTGTCACGTTAATAAGGGGATGCTGCCGACCCGCAGATTCACGCCTGCAGCAGCAAATCTGGTGTGATCTCCAGCCTGATCACAACTTCCTCGTTCCTCGCTGCCCCTGATAGTAATGCATGTGATGTTTAGACAGCGACTCGTCTCAGAAACATAGAATTCCCCGACAGAATTGTTTAGAAAATCATCAGAAAAGTTTCAGAGTATTTCTGTTTTAACTTAAACTTCTGTTTTCAACTTTAAGACACGTCGTTTGTGATTGTTTAGAGTAGTGAGAACACGGAGCGTTCTCCCAGCGGCAGCCAGGTGCCTCTCGTTTGTCTGACTACTTTCATAAACTACTGTTAGGGCACAAAATTATTGTCTGGTGCTTTCAGCGCTGCATAGATGTTACGTAAATGTTAAAAATATAGCTTACCGCAACTTTTGTAAAGTTTCCGGTGCCACCGGGCGGGCAGCCGCAGCAGAGATGATCTCTGAAAAATGTCCGCGACACGGACTCCGTTGTTGTCTGGAAGTTTTTATTTTCCAAGTTAAGAAAAGAGGCGGATGTGTTTACTAAATCCTGCATCAGTCAAAGCAAGGCAACTTCTTTCTGTTTTTATTTCGTTTTAGTAGCCACTAGCCACTGTGCATTGTTGTGTGCGTCAGTGATATTCGGTCTACGAGGAAAACGTGCAATGACAAAGGTTCCGCCGTGCTTGAAATGCAAGCTGCGATTAAATGCGTTAATTTTTTTTAACGCGTTATTTTTTTCTAATTAATTAATCGTAATTAACGCGTTAAAGTCCCGGCCCTATAATCGATTAAATCGATTAGTTGTTTCAGCTCTAGCTGATAGATAACATTCCTAGAACCATGTTCTTGTAACGTCTTTACAACGTTATTTATGGTTGATGAAAGTTCTAATAATGCGTTTTAGACACGAACCACATTATTGGAACGTCTTAACAACATTATTCGCGACTGACTAAAGTTCTCATAATGTTGTTTGAAAGCATTCGTGGGATCACATTCTCAGAACGTGTTCACAACATTATCTGAGCTTGATGAAAGTTCTCATAACGTTGTTAAGGAACATTTTTAGAACCACATTCTCGGAACATGGTAACAACATTATTTATGGTTGATTAAAGTTCTCTTAATGTTGTTAAAAACATTCTTAGAACCACGTTCTTATAATGTCTTTACAACGTTATTTATTATCGATGAAAGTTCTACTAATGTTTGTTAGAAAACAGTCTTAGAACCACATTATTGGAACGTCTTAACAAGGTTATTTGTGATTGACTAAAATTTTCATTATGTTGTTTGCTAACATTCGTAGAACCACATTCTTGGAATGTGTTCACAACATTATCTGGGCTTGATGAAAGTTATCATAAAGTTGTTAATGAACATTTTTAGAACCACATTCTTGGAACATGGTAACAACGTTATTTATGGTTGATTAAAATTATCTTAATTTTGTTAGAAAACATTCCTAGAATCACGTTTTTATAATGTCTTTACAACGTCATCTGTGATTGATGAAGTTCTCATAACGTTGATAAAATACATTCTTGGAAACACGTTCTTTTAACGTCTTCACAACGTTATTCATAATTGATTAAAGTTCTCACTATGTTGTTGGAAAGCATTCTTAGAACCACATTCATATAATGTCTTCACATTATTATTTATGATTTATGAAAGTTCTAATAATGTTTGTTAGAAAACTGTCTTAGAACCACATTATTGGAACGTCTTAACAACATTATTCGTGATTGACTAAAGTTCTCATAATGTTATTTGAAAACATTCGCAGGATCACATTTTCGGAACATGTTCACAACATTATCTGGGAATGATGAAAGTTCTCATTACGTTGTTAATGAACATTTTTAGAAACACGTTCTCGGAACATGGTAACAACGTTATTTATGGTTGATTAAAGTTCTCTTAATGTTGTTAGAAAACATTCTTAGAGCCACATTCTTGTAATGTCTTCACAATGTTATTTATGATTGACTACAGTTCTCATAACGCTATTAGATAACATTCTTGGAACCACATTCTACTGACGTCTGTACAACGTTGATGGTTGACCCTTGTGACTTCTGACAGTTCCCAAGATGCTGAGACAGTGAATTTTGTACAGTTCATGGCATTCTCGGTCGGGTCATACCAAAGACTTTAAAAATGGATCCCAATGCCTCCCAGCTTGACACTCAGCTTTAAGGGGTTGGATTGGGAGTAAAACCACCAAATAGTTCCCGAGCCCAGCCACTGCTGCATCTCACCACTCCCCTCCAATGAGATCACCAGTATGTGATGATGACTATGGGACTTTCTCCATTTTCTTCTTCTTTTTTAATGCATTGCATCACCACCTGGTATCAGAACAGGACTCAGTATTGGAAGATAATCAAAAATCAAACAACTTGGATTCAGATCAGGGGCAAAAATGTGGTTGTAACGTAAGTCAGCTTTAAAAACTAAAACAACTGTTTATGAAATAACGCTACCTTATTTAATGACATATTTTCCTAGTTTACATTATGTTGTTTGAAACCAAGGGTCTCTTTATCTGAACTTTTTAACTTGTTGGATTGTGAATCTGTTTAAAAGTTTTGCTCTATATGTGGCAAACTACCCACACAAACACAGCTCGAAGGAGCTCAGAACAGGAGAGGGTGCTCGCTGCAGAACTACAAAGGCGGAGCTGCACCAGAGTCAGTCCCGCCCATTCACGCAAACTCAGCCTAGCCCACTGACTTCTTCTGTTTTTGTTTGTGTAACCTGACCCACATGAATTATGGCTGTTACTAGTTTACAACTGTTAATGCTATGTTCTATGCTCCAATAAAACAAGAAAAATATAACTTGCTACATGACAACGCCTGAATATATCCCGAAATGAAAAGGTTTCTTTTAACAAATATCTGCCCACAGCCGCGCCAACAAAACTGGCGTACAACAGCATTTAAGGCTATTGAATAGGTTCTGGTAGTGCTTACAAGTTTTGCTTTCCCCTCTGCTGATGCAGATTCGACTCTCGGTGGGGTGGGCAGCAATCTATTTAACCAGCTGAAACATTTCATTTGTTTATATTTTAGTTGTAATGTTTATTTTCTGCAAAATATTTATGTCTCTAAAAGTTCTTTGAATTTGGTCATTCCTAAACAGCATTTTAGTTGAAACTCTGCTCACAAATGGACTCACACTGGCTAAATAAACAAATAAATAAAAAAATAAACACATTAGTCATTATATTTTAAACGGTATACCAATTAATGGTTGTAAACATAGTACTGGCAAGTGTAGCTAGAAAAGAAGAAAAAGGGTTATAAGCTACCTCTACACTTCCGCTACTGGGAGGCGAACCTGCGCAAAACTGCATGCCAATCTGACTCCATAACCACTTCACCACTACATCTGATAATAAACAAGTGGCGTTACATGTAATTGTGCCATCCAGTGTGTCTTTGTAGATGGGATGTATGGTTTTTCTAGCAGTGTCTCAGCAGAAGTCATTTCAGAAATAATTTGTCAGAAAATTCACAGAATATCCAGATTTGAGAACCAAGACCAGACCCGCTTCAGGGGAGGAGACCAAATTGAAGTTGCGATGGGAGGAAAATGCGTGAATGAGGCCAAAAATGGCTTTGGCGTGTTTCTTATGAGGAAATGACAATATAACATGGTAAAAAGTTCCAAAATTTAGATTTTTAATTATATGGAACCTTTACAAAAACTGTTCAACTAACCTCTCAACTCCATCCTCTATCTTGCATTTTAGATGATATTAGCTATAACACCCTCTATGGGCGGGGCTGACTCTGGTGCAGCTCCACCTTCTGGTGCAGCTCCGCCTTTGTGGTTCTGCAGCGAGCACCACTTGCAGAACTGTCAAAGAGAAACTATGATATAGTTTAGCTTTCAGCCTGTAGAAGTTCCTGCTGAACTTTATTCTGTTTCATGAACCAGGGTGACCTGGGTTTACGTTAAATTAAACTTTAAAACTGGGAGAAAACTTTAGTCTACCTTTGAGTTAGATGTTTTCTTCTTGTTTCCTTGTTTCTCCTCAACTATAGGGTTATCGTTTTATTTTGAAGGCGAGCTCAACGGGTGAGAAATGTTGTTCCGTTTTTTTCCGCTCTGGTTTGCTATTAAGGCTGCACAATATATCGAAAAATTATCGTCATCGGGATAACAGAACGTGCGATAGGCCCATCGCAAAACACGGCAAAAACAGCGATAAATGTTTGGTTCAAACATTTCCATCAGCTTTTTGTAAACCAGCTCTGTTTTTTATTGTATTTTATGTATTATTTGACCAATCAAATGTAGTCCTTCTGATATGCGGCCAATCAGATGGTTCCGTTCGCGTAATACGTCCGCCCCCTACATAGACCCTTTTGGAAACCAACACCCGAACTGAGTTAGCGGCGCTGTTCCCTTGTTTGTCATGCTGGCTCAGAGCAACGAACACACTTTGTGCTGATGTTTCTGGATTCAGCGCTGCTTTAAAACGTGAACGCGAGTCAGCTCGATGTCGTTAATCATTTTTACCGGGCTGACTCCGACATGTGCCGGTGAACCAACCCACCTTCATGTCGCTAGTGTTAGCCCCAGGCTCCGGTTAGCTTCCAGCTAAAAGGCTACAGCACTCTCCTCCCAGTCCCACCCTGAGCTGCTAAAGAGGGCCTGGAAAAGTTCCACCACACATCAAAGTGATTTTTCATTTATGAGCTTTTAAAGCCTTGTTAATCAGGATAGTTGATTTGCTGCTGCACATAAACTGTCAGTCAGAAGCTCTGCTAGCCGGTTATCTTAGAGGAGCTAGTTGTTGGCATTTAATTTTTCTTGGCGTCTGGAAAAACATCTCCTTCTGCCCCCCTTTAATTGACTTTCTGCCCCCCTTATTTTGGTCCAAGATCATTACTGGGCTGGCCCTATTAAACACGTTCTACACCCCTGCTTAGTAGACTTAATGAAGTATTTCTAAGCCAGTATAAAAATGACTGAAACACAAATATACATATTTGGCGTTATTGACCAATATCTTTGATTTAATTTATTTGTTAAGAACATCAAGATGCATTACAGTGAACATTATAATAAAGTACATTTTTCTAGTGCAGAGAAGAGACAACCCATAGAAGCACTGATTTGATCTCATTTCAGAGAAAAATGGAACAGGTCAGATGCACCTAATAAATAAAATTACTAACATAAACTCAGGAATCGGTTTGTTTGCTTCATTGTTCTGGTGCTGAAAATATCACTAATGCGGATCAAAGGAGATACACAGATGAATGCACCTCTTATTTATTATTTGGAAATTAGTGGGTGTGGTTTACATCAACACATTTTTTTAAATCTGAAATTTATATGGATTGATCAGAAGTTGCTATGTGTATTGTTTATTTGAAAACTATTTACAGAGCAGCCTCAGAGTTGAGATTAAATATTTTTGATCACAAAAGTAAAGGAACTATTACAGAACAAGTTTTTCAGTGAAATCAGAACATTAATATTTAAGTGCATGAATTAATGCATCTGAACTCTTACAGTAGGAACTAGGAAATATGAAATACTAGAACCATTTTATTTTAATTTGATTAAACAGATTTTTTCCTAACGTTGTTGGCATTTTTCCCACACACAGTTAAACAAAACAATGTTTGATTGAGGTGTGTGTGTGAGGGAGAGAGAGAGAGAGGGAGAGAGAGTTAAAATAATTAAAAAAAAAAACCAACCAGAGCGGAGGCAGTGATCGACGCATGCACGAGCCGTTTTCAGCTCTGTCTTGTCAAATGCACCACGTACGTTACGAAAAAAGTAACTTTAAATATTCAACCAAAAAAGAGGCGAGCTGAATAAAACCTAGGGAGCACTGAAGATAGGTCAGCAACAGTGAAGCACAGAGAGATCCGTTACTGTCTGTGTGTGTGTGCGTGCGTGGGTGGGCCGGACGGACTGAGCTCCCGGCTGCAGTTTTGTGTGTAGGGAGGGGTGGACGCTCTAAGTAACTGGCCAATCACAGAGCGTGAAGACAGTCAGTTACCCAACGAGGATTTTTCTTTCAACACGATTACAGAAATTTACGAGTTTTACTCGTTTCATGCTCGTATTCGTCAAAAATGCTTTATCCGTACCGGATACTAGTCTGAAATGAGTATCCAGCTCATCCCTAGCTGTAACCACCCTGCCCTGCCTCCTCCTCCTTGCTGCCTGCCGGCTGTGATCACAAGCAACAACAGAGTAGTTCCCGCTGCTTATTTGGGAAACAGCGCAAAAAAAAAAAATCAGTAAAACTTGGGATCTTGTAGGCGTGGCGCTGGGATTTCAGCCGCCACGGCTACGCCAATGTAAGGGAAACACTGTTGTTGGCTCCATGAGATGCTGCCATGCTGGATTTGACTTTTAGTGATTCACCAGACAGAACTAAACAGGAGAAACCATTGTTAGTATTTTTGTAGAGCATCCATCTTCAATTTAGTCAGTAGCTGGAAGAACAGAAGAGAACTCTGTGAACTCTGGTGACCAAAGGTCCTCTTTTCCAGACCGGATCTGTCAGCTGATCAGAACCAAAGCGTTGGATCTTTAATCTCCTGCGTTGTTCTGAAGCAGCATCTTAATCAGCTCTCCTGCTTTGTTTCTATTGCAGCTGTTAGCTAAACACGGCTAAAGAAAACCTGCTACCACTTCAGGATCATCCATCAGCTGGGACTGATTCATCGTGTGTTCTTCACCACCTGGACCTGGACAGCATGGACACAGGTACTGGTGGACTGAAACTTTTTGCCAGCCGTTTTTTTTTTCCAGCAAAAATATAGTTTATAAAAATCTATTTAATACTATATTTCTACTACTGATGACACGGAACAAATTATGATGAATGATGGTTGAAACAAGATAACTGAGACATTGAATGAGATGATGGGATGTAAGCTTAGATGTTATGTAGCAAAACCTTATTAAGTGTCTTAGAAACTTGTGATGTCTGGGTTGTAAAATCAGTCTGACTGTACGGTTGAACAAACTATCAATAATTCAAAAAACCCATCCACGCCAGTTAGGCAGAGACTACGAACCCTTGTGGTGAAGGTTCCCAGTGCGATCCAGGGGGTCTGCAACGTCGGTACGAACAGAATACCGGTGGAGTTGAACTTCTGGTATTGGAGCACGTAGCTCTACCCCAAATACGGCCTGTGTGGTCTGAGAAGCCTTCCAGGTGACTGCAGGAAACTGGCCTAACTGTTCTGTTCTGATGCAGCTTGCAAAGAAGGCTTTGACTTTGAGGTTAAAAAAAGAGGATGGTTCCTTATGCTTTGCTTACCCAGTCAGCCGAAGCGGGTAGCTCACTAGAACTGGCTTGTTCAGGAAGTGAACTAGCTTTTATTAATGGTTGTTTATAGTGCTGGGTATTGTAAAATGTGTGTTTTCAGTCTGTCCCAGACTGAGGAGGGTAACGCTGCAGATGCTGATGCTATTAGCATGGACGCTAGAGCTGTAGCGAAGCGTTGATGATGTCAACGGCTCGATTCTAAAAATTCGTCAACATCAGATCCGGTAGTTGACGCACCACGCCCACTTGTTGCATCCCCAGGAGTTTGTAAATACAGGAGGAATCTGTCTGTTTTTCCTCTAGTTCGCCCTCTTCTCCGCTTTCACTAACATCTCCACCAAATACCGAAGACCCAAAACAATGTCCGTCCACTACTAGATTATTTTCCTGTTTTGCCCGCCTTCGTCTACTGGCAACAGACAACAACTTCCGGAGTCAAATGCGCTGCTTCGTCTCTACAGCAGATGTAGAAAATCACCAGGAGCGTTTCTCGGTTCATAAAGGAGCTTCTTTCAGACATTAGGAGAGCTGTTTTGGTGGTAGCAGTCTCTCCTCCATGCTGGTCTTGTTTGCTGCTGGGTATTTTTGGTTTATTTAAACTTGGAAACTTGAACTTAACGTTGGTAAAGCTACTGTTAGCATTTTCGCTAACAGCTTCTTGCGTTTGGATAAGCTGTTACGTTTTGGTTTAGAGTTCATCTTTTTTGTGGTGCAGATCTCCCTTTTATTACATTTAGAGTGTTGTGGGTTTTCGGCTTAGTTTAAAATATCACCTTGAGTTTGGTTTAACCGCCCAGTTTAGAGTTTGGACCTTCGGAGATCCTTATTTTGGTTCAGAACTCCGTAATCTTTGCCCAGTGGGACATCCCTACTTAATTGTACTTTTGTTTAAATTCCCCACAGGCAGAATTAGTTTTATTATTCCCAACCTGCGGATGGAAAGATTTATGTTTTTGTTGTTGTAAACAAACCTGATCATCATTTTAACTTTTAAATCCCGTTATTTTCCCTTCCTTTTTGCACACGAGCCAAACTCCCCAGGAAGAGTCGTAACACCACTCGCCTCACACACATAAGTGAACAAAAAAAAGCCCCCAACACCACCAAGAGTGGGTTAAATAAATAAATCTGTGGGAACCGGTGACCCGCGACCCGCACAAACGCAGCTGGAAGGAGCTCAGAACAGTCAAAGAGAAACTATGATATAGTTTAGCTGTCAGCCTGTAGAAGTTCCTGCTGAACTTTATTCTGTTTCATGAACCAGGGTGAGCTGGGTTTGTGTTAAATTCAACTTTAAAACAGGGAGAAAACTTTAGTCTACCTTTGAGTTAGATGTTTTCTTCTTGTTTGCTTGTTTCTCCTCAGAGACACGATGGATATAAGGAGATGACAAAAGTCAAAATGTCCCCAAAGGAAGGGTCAGTTAGCTGGTTAGTGAAGGGAAGCTAGCTTAGCCTGGCCTGCCAGACTCGTCCTCTGTTTAATTCTGCACAGAGAAAGGCTCTGGGAACTCTCCTATTCAAATAACCCCACCCACTGACAGTTCTAACCGAGCCAATCAGCACTGAGCAGCGTTCGTCACACACCATAACGCAGAGTTTGTCATAAACATGGCGACTGAGGCGGAGTTTGCTGCGGCTCTTTCCTCTGTTATAAATGACTTGGACACGTTTTTAAAACAAGTAGAAGCGCTAAAAACATTTCTTCTCAAAAAAAGATGTTTGCGCCGTTGCCAGACGCCATTTTTGACTACAGCTAAAAAACTACAGCGTCGCGCGGTACAGTCGGCATTTCTGTCTTTTTTCTGATTGGTTATTTTTGAGGTGGCTAGTCCCGCCCCTCATGTGCCTCTCTGCCTGTCAGTTACCAGACTCTTTCTCTGTGCAGAATTAGAGGACGAGTCTGGCAGGCCAGGCTAGAGGTAGCTGTCATTAAAGACCTGACCCAGCCCATTGCCTCCTGCTGTTGTTAGCGATGGGTACCAAATTCGGTACTTTTTAAGGTACCGACCGAATTCCATAGAACCGACTGAGCACCGATTCACGTCATTTGAAACGGTGCCTCGTTTCGGTACCCGTCCTTCATAACGAGAACTTACCTAGACAGCTGCGCATGCGCAAGAGCGTTATGTTGTCAGTCGCTGTGAGCCAGTTGTAAACAGAGCAGCATGGTAGAAAGAACGCACGCTAAATCTTGGGTCCACTTCACTAAATGTGATGGGTAACTGGGTGATGATGAAACCAGCGACAACGATCTAAGTGAAACATCCTCATCTTAATCTGCTCCGGTAGGTAAATAAAATGTTTAAGATAATGTTAGCTTGATATGCTAGCTTCCCTTCCGCTAATGGTGCGTTCGCTTTCTCCTCGGAACTCCGAATTTCCAATTAGAAGAACCTCCTGCTTGTTGTTGTGTTTACTGACGAAGTCACTCGTGTGACTTCGTGCTCGGTCGGTGACAGCTGCTCCCCTGCTGCTTCGCGCCTCGTGGGAAGGGCCAAGCAGCAGCTTACGCGAGCAAGACGTGCTGCTGCAGTAACGTGCTGCTGACGGCTCCCGTGGAAACCCGGGGTTAGCATGGCACGGGAGTACTACGGTGATGATGCAGCATCTTAAAAGCAAGCATGCCGAATCAGCGAGGAGGGAGAGAGCTCTGTGTCCGGGTAAGTTAAAAACTTTTCAAAAGTGATTCACCCAAGCCCTGGATTATTACACAGGCTAGACGTGCAATAAGCTCGTAAAAAGAAAAGTCTATAAAATCGTAAGCGCGATGCTATTAGATAGGCGGGGGGGGGGCTCGCGCTGCTGCGAACCGGTTCCGCCGTCACATTCCCGCAGAAACTGATTGATTACACCGGGGCCAGACTACTTGCACCACAATGTCCTCAGAAGCGAAAACGTTTTTAAAAGGGAGGGAGAAGTACTAACTCTCACTGCAGGCGTGTTGTGTGAGTGCAGTTATATACTGGTTAATATATTTTTGGGTTCAGTTGCTTTTATGTGGACTAATGTGAGTCTATTTGGGATCATTGGAATGATCAGCAGCATTTCTTGATGTGACTTTATGGCAGTTGCCCAGGGCATCATCACAAGGAGGGTGGCATTCATTTACTTTTGTTTTATTTGGTATTTTTTCAGTCATTTTTGGAAATAGTGATTAATTTTGATTAATTCACAGCCTATGTTTAATTACATTTAAAAATTAGGTGTTTGACATCCCCAATTATAATGTCTACAGATGAGATCAAACAAAACAGATGAGAATTCCCCTTAAAGAGCAAGTCACCCCCAAATAAACTTTTTTTTTTGATAAACTAAATAAACGAGTGTCTAATCATGCTGCAGACACGTGTCGTCAATAATTTGGCACTTCAGTGCATCTTAGTTCAAGTTTAAATATTCTGCCTAAAACTGGCAGTGTTGTGCCGTTGTCAGGTAAAAACTCTGCACTGTATTTTAATTTAAATCTGCCACCGCTATTGGCTAAGAAGTATGCTATGATGTAAACTGGTACATTATGATGTCACAATGATGTTGTGAGCCTGAGTGTGTGTTAGTTAGCGGCTCCGCCCTCTCGGTCTGCCAGGCAACAGCATGTGTTGCATTTTTCAAACATGAAGTGGGAGTGGAGTTAGACTCTGGTAGGGGTTGACTTGCTCTTTAAGCTGTTTAACTTGCACCAAGCATTTTAGGTCACAGATAGGTGTAGCTTAGGGTCTCTGTCTATACACCTTATAAGACAATTTAGGTGATGGCTTGTTGTTTTTCTGCTATTGAACTGTTTTCTAATAATGTTGTGTTTAATAAAGTGAAGGAAGGAGAGAAATAACGTTTCCCTAGCAGTTTTTAAAAATGTCCCCATGTAATCCGATTAATCGATTAATCGTGTCGAGACCCCATCCGATTCATCGATTATCCAAATAATCGTTTGTTGCAGCCCTACTTCACTTTACTAAATGCGACGGGTGATTGGGTGAAGATGAAACCAGCGATAACGATCTAAGTGTGAGGCATCATCGTTTTAATCTGCTCCAGCAGCTAAATAAACTGTTTACGATAACGTTAGCTTGATAGATTAGCTTCCATTGTCACCATTGTTATCAGCTAATGGTGCGTTCGCTTTCTCCTTGGAAATTCTAACTTCCCAGTAGGAAAAATCAAAGAAAAAGGATGGCAAACGGAATGAAGATACACAGTAAATTTAGTTCACAGTAAAGATGTTTGCTTCAGTTTAATTATCAGCTTATAAAACTACAAGGACGATGTTAAAATACAAACAGTTGTATGTTATTTATCATGATATTTATCACATATGGTTATATATTGAGAAAAAAATTTTTTATTATAAAAGATAATTGAAATATTAAACACTCAAAAGTAGGGCCCGACCGATATGCTTTTTTTGGGACCGATACCGATATAACATTTTTAACAAAGGCCGATAGCCGATATAATGGCCGATAAATCTCCCTCACAAAAAAGAAATAAATACAAATGTTCTTGAGATTAAACCCTTCATTCTCTGCCTTTTTGATGCTAACTTATTTCTATATTACACACCAAAGAACTGTCTCAATAACTCACTAGGGTTTCCAAGTAATGCAAATAAGATTTATTTTGCAATCTCAAAAACAACAGAACACACAAACTCAGTCAGTATAAATCTAACATTCAAGTTTTTTGTTTTCTGAGTCTGTGGAGTTTTATACTTTTGTGTTTTGGTCCTTTCCAAAGCCGACAGTATTAGGAAAATAAAAATAAGATACGTTAAATGACTAGTATGTGGCAATGTATAAGCCTTATGTAAAATATAAGACTGAAAAAATACAATAGATTTTTTCTACTGTAGAGAGGAATGTTTATTTTCTCATATTACCACCCCTACTCCTCTCCCAGGTAGGGAGAGGAGGGGGGACTCCCTACACAGCGTTTCATTGCTTTGTTGCCAACCCCCCTCGCCCATCCTCAGCTGCGACAACGGTCTTGTGCTGCCGAAGCGCCGCGAAACGGGGACCGCCTTCATTCGTTGCCCTTGTTATCCTATTCTATAGGCCACATGGGCCGCAGAAGTGTTGCGCGCCGGCGCTCCGCCTGCGCAGTGCAGCGATCGTTTCGCGTCTGCACTATTTTTTTCGCGAGCCGTGGGTGAACCGCGTGAGTTTGAAAAGACTGCTGAAGAAGAGCGGAGGAACTTGTCTGAGAATATTCCAGAATGTCTACCAGAAAAAGGCCAGTGTTACTTACTGCCCTGCATGACTGAAGGGGAAGCAGCGTGAGCTCTGCATAGAGCATAATGCTGCAGCAGTTTTATTTTATTTTTTCAGGTTAACTTTTCAATACGAGGCCACAAGGCACACAATAAACTTAGGAAGCATGTTGAGGGGAAACATACTTTTGTCATTGCTTATTTTACCGTTCAACTTACCGCTGACACAACAAATATGCTTAAAACTGAAGATTTACCTCCTACTTCCTCATCACCGTCCTCTCTGCTTGACCAAATTGCTTCTGCTGCCCCGCTGCATGTGTGCTGTGACGGTGGCTCCACCCCCCGAGGAATGGAGCCACACAACATGAGTTCATAAAGCTGGCGCCATCTGCCGGATAGGTAGCGCAATATCGGCCATATCGACTGTTTTTTTGGCCGATAGCCGATAGTGTTAATGACCCCTATATCGGCCGATAATATCGGCCGGCCGATATATCGGTCGGGCCCTACTCAAAAGTATCTTAAATTGGTACCGTTAAGTACCGGTATCGATTCCTAGGTACCGGTAATAAGTACTGAATCGATTCAAATGTCAAAGGTACCCATCCCTAGCTGTTGTTGTTATTATTATATTATCACAAATATAAAATAAGCATCTTGGAAGTTTAGGATTCTTTATGGTTTTGGTGTTTTCAGAAGCAGAGCCTGGTTCGTGCTTTGTCTCTCACACACACACACACACACACACACACACACACACACACACACACACACACACACACACACACACACACACACACACACAGAAATGTGTAAACTTTCTCGCCTGGGCAACATATGGAGACATGATTAAATTTGGTGGTGAACAGTAAAAATCATAAATTTGACTACTTTTGTCCAAAATGAAACCATTACATCACAGAAAGCATGAATATTTGATGCAGATAATACAGGATCAAAAACTATGGTTTGCATTGAAGTCAATGGGACGTTTTTGTCCATAACAGGCACAAGAGGGTGGTAAATTTTAAATGTGCTGCTACACAAAAACTAAAAAAGCATACAATGTGATATTTTGCCAGACTCTTGACATATCCAAGGCTGATTTTAAAAAGTTATTTCAGTCACTCAAAATATGTTTTATGTAAAATATCTCCTTTTTGTCTGCTTTTTTCATGAAAAATGAGCATCACATAATCAAACTGGCATATGAAGGGTTAAAATTTTGATCAGTATTTGAATTTTTGAATCAGAACTGAAGTTGATCCCAAGATTTAGACCCAAAAAGCAGAAAAAATATTAATCTGGACTAGGGCTGGGTGATATATCAATATTTTTAAAATATCGGTACAATTTTAAAACAAGATATAAGATGACTTTATATCTTTATATCGATATAACTGGTCAAACTGCTATGCTAGCAATTAGCCGCTATGCCAGTGACATGTTGCTCCGTCTCTAAGCGGCTATTACATGTATTCTTACAAGTTTGCCCAATCTGAGAGCCTCTGGGTAAATGTGCTGCTCTAAACTTCGCATTTGGTGTCCTGGTATTTAATTATTTGTGGACGTTCAACGTCAACGGAGTTCTGTTTTCCATTCTGCTTGTGTGGAGAGACGAGCCAAACCCCTCCCTCCCCTGTGTAATGAGGAAACAACTACAGAAAGCCGTAGTGGCCAAATTACCTCAAATATATTGCAAGGGTTTGAATAGTAATCTACAGGGTTACTGTTTTATTTTGAAGGCGAGCTCAACGTGTGAGAAATGTTGTTCCATTTTTTGTCCGCTCTGGTTTGCTATGCTAGTAAATACTCCGTTACGAGCGATTCTGTAGAAAAAGTTAAGAGTTTGTAAGGTGTGGGTTACGGCGACAGTAGCCCGAAAATAATACTCATAAATGAGCAACCAGAGACTCTGAGTCATTACAGTATAATCGGTGATATGAGTCAATACTGTTGGGGTTAGGAGGAAAAATATCGATATATATCGTATATCGGAATTCAGCTAAAAGATATCGAGATATAAGTTTTGGTCCATATCGACCAGCCCTAATCTGGACCATTTTTAAAGCTGTTTAAAAAGTGGACCTTTTTGTCCTCTAATGGCTCGAGTGTATAGTAAATTTTAAATCTGTTGCTATATAAAAACTATAAGTGCAAAAAATTCAAAATCTTAGATATTTCATAAGATAATCAAGACTGATTTGTACTGAACACCCCTGGCAAAAAAAATGTCTTTTTTAGAAAATAACTCAGTTTTAGTGGTTTTTTTTCTGCATAATTTACATCAATGACTTTGAGTATTCCAAGTGGCATTTCAGGGGTTAAAGGCCTCTAAATGGTTGAATTTTTTTATGTTTGAGCAGGGCTGAAGTTGTTCAACAGATCTATGAAAAAAAAACTAAAAAAAAAACATTAATGTATACATTTTTTTATAGCCACTTTTACAAGCGGACATTTTTGTCCTCTAATGACTCTTTTGTATGAAAATTAAAGTGAAGCCTGAGGGTTAAGGCTCATATGATTTATAGAGGCTCAAAGTTCAGTTTCCAATTGTAAATACATTTCATTCTACCGTCAGTTTAAAGAAATAACAACTGTCATAATGTGTGAAAACAAAGTTATAGCTGTTGTAGCGTTGTGGTTTTATGCTCTTTTATGAAAGAGGAACCATGCTACGTATTAATTCGGAATATTAATTTTTAATAAATCAATAGCCAAATTTTATATTGTTCAGAAGACTCAAAGGTTGTTTTCATCGATAAACTGCCGATAATATCTGAGTGTCTGTGTTTCAGTTCAATGAGGAAACCAGTTTGACGATTAAAAGTTTTAATTCTTCAAATTAAACTAATGATTTTGAAAATTGACAAACAGGAAATACAATCAACATTGGTAACTTTGTGGGACAATCTTTTAACAGTTGATATGCTGTTCTTGCTCAAATAGACCTTCTGGTGAATTTATGAAGATTGAGAATGTTGTGAGTTGTGAGCGTGATATGATGTGATTATGGATGCGTGTGGGTGCAAAGTTCGTGAGAACTGAACATGAGGTGAGATGGATGCGTGTGTGCATCTGATTTTGCTTCAGGAAGAAACAGGTGTCTGAGTGAAAAGTGATGGTGTGAATAAACTTAGGTTTAGTTGGAAAAGATGCATCAAAACGCTAAACACCGTGCTCTGTCTCACCGAACTCTTGTGGACCCTCTTTCGGATCCGGGCCGTGGAGGATGTTGTGGTTCATCCAGAGGACACCGGCGGCTGACAGGAGATGTAGGTGTCGAACGGAACCGGTCCAGAGTTGCCCTCGGTACACGTTGATGGTAAAGCGTTTTGTCGACGCGCTTTCTTAAGTTAATTCACTCAGAAATCAAAAGACTCGGTAATGAGTCTGCGTTAGAAGTTGCGATTCAGCTATTCTGTCTGGCTGACAGAAACAGCGTGAAAGGGGGGGAGAACGAGCCAACCGGCTCTGCCCCCCCTTTGGTTTTCAGGTCCAGTCTCTTTCGTTGTCAAGCACGAACTCCCATCATAAGACTGAAACTTACCAAAAACCTTTCTCTTCTCAAAGCAAACGTGTGCGTCATCAAATGTGTCTGGAGTTTACTGTGGGAAGATGTGTGTGGGTGTGTGTGAATGTTTGTGTGCTTGAGTGTGTGTGAAGGTCAGTACCAAACATTCTCAACATTATTTAAGAATGGATTCATTAAATCTCTTATAATTACCCCAAAGCATAATAGTCATTCATTTGATTAAAACACATTTATAATGAGCAAATTGATGATTGTTACTTTAATATTAAAATCAAGAAAAAGAAGTTTAAACTTTATGTTTTGACTTGGTCTGGGTACAACTCATGGAAACACATCTTCTGGTAGACTGCAGGTGGCTGATGTTATGGTTTCCTCCCAGACTCGCTGGCGTTCAGGTCTTAATCTGTGGGTGAAAGTTCTCAGCGACCCAGCTGAGTCCAGCACCACCATTGTGACAGAAAACCCATATTTCCTCACGTTACAGACCCCCCTTTTTGTGACAACATGGTGGTCAAGCAGAGGCCACCTGACGTCACAACCTCAATAACGTGATGTACTCGTGAAGGTAGTCATCCCAGATGAAGGCAGGAACGATGAAGCGTCTCCACAGGCCTCGTGTAGAAGGGAGTCTATCCTGATCAGATGATTAAGGCCAAAACTGTTGCAATCATTGTAAAGTAATCCACTTAGGAAATCTTGAAAGCAGAGCTATGCCAATAGCAGTTAATTTCATCAGCAATAATGCAAAGGTATTCAAAGGATAAGCAGCTCGTGTGCCACACGGAGCTGGGCAGGTGATGTATGCCTCAGGCGTAATCCAAGTGAAGTCCAGCGCAGACCTCGACCCATCTCGAACCACGACCGAAGCCCTATAATTCACATAATATGTTTCTGTGTTTCCTACAGATTTTCAACAGGTGGTTGTGGTTAAAGAAGAAGCTACAGAAGAACAGAGTGCTCATGTCTACCACCAGCACCTAGATTTTCTCCACACAAAGGAGGAACAGGAGAAACTCTGGCCTAGTATGGAGGGAGAGCATCTCCATTTGAATAAGGAGACTGATGCTGCCAGGTTTCAATCCTTTAGCCATAAAACACATTTAAACAAACACACAAGAGTCCACATAAAGCAGAAACATTTTGCCTGTGAGCACTGTGGACAAAGGTTTCACCAAAAGATTCATTTAACCACACACACAAGCGTCCACACAGGACAGAAGCCTTTCGCCTGTGACCTCTGTGGAAAGAAATTTAGCTTAAAGTCAAATTTAAACATTCATATGAAAGTCCACACAGGAGAGAAGCCTTTTGCCTGTGAGCTATGTGGACAAAGATTTAGCCAAAAGACCCATTTAAACATTCACATGAGAGTCCACACAGGACAGAAGCCTTTTGCCTGTGAGCTCTGTGTAAAAAGATTTAGCCAAAAGACACATTTAAACAGTCACATGAGTGTCCACACAGGACAGAAGCCTTTCGCATGTGAGCTCTGTGTAAAAAGATTTAGACGAAAGACACATTTAAACAGTCACATGACTGTCCACACAGGACAGAAGCCTTTCACCTGTGAGCTCTGTGTAAAAAGATTTAGCCGAAAGACAAATTTAAACAGTCACATGAGTGTCCACACAGGACAGAAGCCTTTCGCCTGTGAGCTCTGTGTAAAAAGATTTAGCCAAAAGATATGTTTAAACAGACACATGAGAGTCCACACTGGCTTTTCGCCTGTGAGTTCGGTGGAAAAGATTTACCCAAAAGATCAGTTTAAACTGTCACAACAGAGTCCATAAAGGACAGAAGCATTTTGCTTGTGAGCTCTGTGGACAAAGATTTAGCCAAAATACACATTTAACTAGTCACATGAGAGTCCACACAGGATAGAAGCCTTTTGCCTGTGAGCTCTGTGGACAAAGATTTAGCCGAAAGACACATTTAAACAGTCACATGAGAGTCCACACAGGACAGAAGCCTTTCGCCCTTGAGCTCTGTGTAAAAAGATTTAGCCAAAAGATAACTTTAAACAGACGCATGAGAGTCCACACTGGCTTTTCGCCTGTGAGTTTGGTGGAAAATATTTACCCGAAAGATCAATTTAAACGGTCACATGAGAGCACACAGGACAGAAGCCTTTCGCCTGTGAGCTCTGTGGACAAAGATTTAGCCAAAAGACACATTTAAACAGTCACATGAGAGCCCACACAGGACAGAAGCCTTTCGCTTGTGAGTTCTGTGTAAAAAGATTTAGCCAAAAGACACATTTAAACAGACACATGAGAGTCCACACTGGCTTTTCGCTCGTGAGTTCGGTGGAAAAGATTTACCCAAAAGATCAATCTAAAAGTCACAAAAGAGTCCATAAAGGACAGAAGCATTTTGTGTGTGAGCTCTGTGGACGAAGATTTCGCTGAAAGAAAACTTTAAACAATCATCTAAGCGTCCACTAGGGCTGAACGATCTATTGCAGGGGTCTCCAACCTTTTTTGGCCCGTGAGCTACTTTTACACAAAGTACAGCAGAGTTACTGCCATATGATTTATTTACATAGATACTTTCCATGTGTGAATGTGCTTATGTTAAACATGCTATACTTACTATATTAACATGCATTGTATTCACAAGTTGATTTCTCTGTATTTTAGTACATCAGTATATATATATTTTAAAAGTATAAGTAAACTAGTGACATTCTGAAAACCAAATTGAACAAAACATATTTAGTTTTTGAAACTAATCAGATACTTTCAGATAATGAATAACAAATCTACTTCATGTGAATGATTTGGTAATTTTTTTAGAAGATTAGTAACATAACTTTTTAAGCACACAGAAACAGCTAACCTGTAAAGCTGATGATATTTTATATAAAATACAAGCTAAATGTGATGAAAACACAAAAGTCTAAATAGTTTGAACTGAAGTAAAAAATGTAAAATCAGAAATAAGACTTGTTCCTGCTCTCCTGATTTATTGAATAATCTTAATGGGGTTTTTTTGGTCATGAAAGTTAAGTTTTGCTGGTTTATTGCTGACAATATTAAGGTTGGAGGTTTATCCTTTTTTTCTGCATCTTGTAGGTTTTTTCTCCGCAGGTCTGAAGGCTGCGCGTTACACAGAGCAGAGAGACAGAGAGCAAGAGACCAGAACCAAAAGAAATGATCACATCACACCAATCTTCAAATATTTACATTGGCTTTCAGTAACTTACATGATTGATTTCAAAGACCTTTTACTTACTTTTAAATCATTAAATGGCCAACGACCTCGTACATAGCAGAGATGTTTGAAACGTATCACCCTTCAAAATCACTTAGGTCAGCAGATAAATCCCAACTGGTACAACCGAGAGCCCGCATCAAGCACGGAGAGGCTGCCTTTAGCTGCTATGCGGTCCATCTCTGGCACTGTCTTCCAATAGACCATTTCCATTTTTAAATCCAGATTAAAAACTAAACTTTTTCATGATGCCTTCCATTAACCTATCCTTGCATCTGTGCTCTATTAGGTCTTTATCTGTACTGTGTTAAATTTATTCTATATGTATTTTATATGTATACCTATTCCGTGCTGTTTTATTGTGTATTATTGTGTAATTAAAGTGAATACTTGTAATAAAGTGTAGTTATTGTGTAAAGCAGTATATACTAGCAATGATTAATAAAAATAAAAACTAGAATTGAACCTGAGTTACATGGTAATAACAAATTAAGAACTCAGAAACATTCTTCAACTCCGGATCAGGAGGATCAGCACCTCCAAATCTGAGACCATGTTTCTCGACCGGAAAAGGGTGGCTTGCCAACTCCGGGTCGGGGGAGAGGTCCTACCTCAAGTGGAGGAGTTTAAGTATCTTGGGGTCTTGTTCACGAGTGAGGGTAGGAGGGATCGGGAGATCGACAGGCAGATTGGTTCAGCGTCTGCAGTGATGCGGATGCTGAGCCGATCTGTCGTGGTGAAGAGGGAGCTGAGCCAGAAAGCCAGGCTCTCGATTTACCGGTCGATCTACGTCCCAATCCTCACCTATGGTCATGAGCTTTGGGTAATGACCGAAAGAACGAGATCGCAGATACAAGCGGCCGAAATGAGTTTCCTCCGTAGGGTGGCCGGGCTCAGCCTTAGAGATAGGGTGCGGAGCTCGGACATTCGGGAGGGACTCGGAGTAGAACCGCTGCTCCTCCGGATCGAAAGGAGCCAGTTGAGGTGGTTTGGGCATCTGGTCAGGATGCCTCCTGGACGCTTCCCCGGGGAGGTGTTTTGGGCATGTCCTGCCAGCAGGAGGCCCCCGGGACTATAAAATGTCCTTGTACAGAAGATTCAGATTTTGTGCCTCAGTTAAATAGCCTCGTGAAATAGCCAAGGTTACTGTGTGTACGTCGTGCATAAACATAAAACCAAACAAGAGTAAAATTTGAATATTTTATTTATTAATTTTAAAGTCAGTCGTGGAATGGTTGAGGGTTAGGGTTATGAGACCATACTATGGTGATCCTTGGGTCGTGATGACGGGGCCCTTGAATATTGTTGCACAGGGAACAACAAAGTGTTAATCTGGCCCTGCTTAAAGTACTTGTTTGAGGAAGAAATTACACGTTATGTGTGTTTATTAGTCCCATTCTGAACACACAGGTGTGTTTTATTCTGCTCCAGCAGGTGGCGCTTGTGCACCTTTACACTAGTCACCGACCACCAGAAGCAGAAACCGAAAGCTGCTAGCAGAGCTAGCTTGTTGTTGTTCTGGTGTGTGAGGAGAATATTTGAGGCTCTGCAGTAAAAATGCCTTCACTTCAGTCTCTGGGAGAGTTGATCAGCTAAAGCGACTAACTGCTGCTGCTGCAGAAATCTTCTCATCAGGCTGTGGAAACTTTCTTCTCCTCCTCAACAACTTGGTGGCGTTCTTTCCAGAACCAGAGAAGATATTCTGCGGTCCTCGTGACAATCGGAGCTCCAGAATCAGGTTGTGGGTCAGAAAAGCTTTTCTCTAGACTTCCTGCCCTCTGGATCTGCTGCTGTTCCTTTGGCCAGAACCAAAGCGTTGGATCTTTATTGCAGCTGTTAGCTAAACACGGCTAAAGGAAACCTGCTACCACGTCAGGATCATCCATCAGCTGGGACTGATTCATCGTGTGTTCTTCACCCCCTGGACCTGGACAGCATGGACACAGGTACTTGTGGATGAATGAATGAATATATGGTCAGTCTATGGTGGGACATTACAGTGAAATTATGAGAATGAGGTTCAATCTTTAAAATAATGATCTGTATGTGTTTAGCACTACTGGGGTTCTAACCCCCCCAAAGCTTTTTACATCACAACTAGTCATTCACTCATTCACACACTGTTGTGTAACTTTGAACTTTTAGAGTGATTAGATCTCTCTAATGAATGATATTTGAAGCCAAGTATAGTGGTCACGTGACTCGTATTGGTCCAAAGAATTTTTGTTTTGAGGGGAGTTAAAGTCCCAGTCACACACTGGTGAAGTTACGTCCTGCTTTTGACCCGTCCCCATGGGGAGCGGTGAGATGAAGTTGTGGGAACTATTTGGTCTTCTGTCGGGTTTCAGTCACTAGAGAATCAGTCAGAGACAGAAGAGGTTTTCATCTTGTTCACAACCTACCTTTGTTGTAACGTCAGTCACGCACCAATCACAGTTGGGGAGACAGCATGCTGCAGACACGTGCTGACAGCACGTTTGACTGCTGTTGCTTCAGCACGTCTGTGGTTTAGAGCTTAAAGGCCCAGTGTGTAAACATTTAACTCTTTAGCGCCACGCAGTTCAGAGTAAGTATTGCAGCTCCGGTAGCCCACACTAAGGTTGGCTTGTGTTTCCATTCGCCCATCATTAGTCCAGTAAATGACAATGGGCCGTGGTTTGTGCATGTGACTGATTACGGTTTGGTTCACTGACTGATATGCGATCACAGAAGAAGTCTAAACATGGATTTTTTTATGGAAGCGAAGCACAAGTGAGATTTTTCTTTTTGTTTAACTCACTCACTGCCAGCCGTTTCCTGATCAGAAAAGCCCTTCGCTGCCAGCGTTTTTCAGCGTTTTTACTGATTTTTAAGAGTCACAGAACGTTGCGCTCTATGTTGATGTCAACGCTAAAACTACCAAAACAAAGAGGAGACTCAACTCTTACATCAGGAAGAATCCACGTGTTTCGAGCGTTATCCATTCTTTCATAAGCCGTTGTTGAATTGTGATCAGCAGAAGCTTTTCTGGTTCTCGCCTCACTTTTTTTTACAGCAGCGTCCCAAAACGATCTCCTAATACAGGGGTGGGCAATTATTTTTTCCATGGGGCCACATGAGAAACAGAAAATATTGTGGAGGGCCAGGCCAAAAGGCTGAAGTCAATTATGCATAATATTAATGGTATTTCTTTATAAAAAGCAGTAAATACCATCGTTTTTTCAAGCTGGTAAGAGTAGACTATATGTTATAAATGAGCAAAAAGGAAAAAGCGAGGTTGGCTTACAAAAATGTGATTTATTCAAATTTCCCAAGGCAATGGTAAACAAAGTGTGCGCATTTGGTTTTTGTTAAACATTTGTGACTTATATTAGTTAACAGTTTCAGTCACATTCACTCCAAAACACATTCTGAGTTTCAAATATTGTTGGAAAGAGGTTCTTAGCATTCTACAGACACACAGTATTGTCTGTAAAATAAAATCACTAAACTGTAATCTTGAGAAAGAGGTTTCAAAAAAAGTGTCCCAGTTCACTGCTAGTTGCCTACATTTTTGGTCCAAACACCTTATTTTGTGGTTTTAAGCGATTTTTTTTCTTATTCAGTGAGAGAAATCTAGTCTCTGCTGGGCTTTAACGAGTGCATCAAAGTCAGGTTGAATGTCTGAGGTGGAGATGCGAAGCACAGCTGACAAATGATCATCAGTGAGAGAGGATCTATACCTGGATTTTGTAAACTTCATCATTGAAAATGTTTGTTCACAAATGTGGGTAGAGCCGAAGAGAACCAACATCTTCTGAGCATGTCTCCTCAGGTTTGGAGAGTTCTCCTCCTTAAGAGAAGAGTAGAAATCCAGCAGAGATCCTGACTTCAGTACTGCATCAGACTGCAGGTCAATGAGTTCCAGCTGCACATCACTGGGTGCATTATCCACACTGCCGGTAAAGGGAGAGGAAATCATGTGCATTTCATCCTCGATTGTTCTGAGATCTTCAAAACGCCTTGAAAACTCACCATGTAATGCTCCTAACATGGATGAGTACCTGCTGAGGTGATCAGCTGATGGTGTGACTTCGTTCAGGGTTTGCATGCGAGTGAGAGTGTTGCTCTCCAGTTGACTTGAAACTGCAGCTTTCTCATGAAGGCCTTCATGAGGCTGTGCATTTCATGAACAAAATGGCCCTTGCCTTGCAGTTTGGTGTTCAGTTCATTCATCAGTGCAGTCACATCAACAGCAAATGTAAAATCTGCCATCCAATCCTCATCTGAGAGCTCTGGAATGTCTTTGCCTTTCCTCTTGCAAAACTCTCCAATCTCTGCTTTCAAGTCCCAAACCCTCTTCAGCACTTTCCCCAGGCTGAGCCATCTGACAGCTGTGTGGAGTCCTCCAAAAGAGCCACAAACTGTCTGTGATTCATTGCCCGTGCCCTGATGAAGTTTATTATTCTAGTAACAACATCAGTAACATGGTTGATTTTTAGCACTGACTTGCACAACACATGTTGGTGTATAATACAAAGCAAAAACACCAATTTTTGATCTGCATTGATTTCTGTCACTTTATCTTGCATGTGCTTCTAAAGTCCGACATTTTTCCCTGTAAGATTTGGACAACCGTCTGTTGTGACACCTGACAGTCTCTACCATTTCAATCCCAGAGTGTCCATGCACACATTTACCTCTGTAAAAAGATCACTCCCTGTCGTCGTCCCTCTCATCGACCGCATTGCTGCCAGCTCCTCTGTGAGCTTGAAGTCCGTTATCCCCCGGACAAATACGAGCAGCTGGGCTGTGTCACAGACATCACAGCTCTCGTCTAAGGCCAATGAGAAAAAGTCAAAACTTGCCACTTCACGTTGCAGCTGAAGCTCCAGGTTCCCCGCAACGTCCTCGATCCTCCAGGCCACGGTTCGCCTGGACAGCGGGATTTGCTCAAATGCGCCTTTTTTTCAGGGCATATTAGTGCGGCAGAGTCCACCATGCACTCTTTGACAAACTCTCCCTCCCAAAACGGCTTGCTGTTTTTAGCTATTTTGTGGGATATCACAAAGCTGGTCCTGGTTGCTGCATCCCTGGATGTGTGAAGCTTAGTAAAAAAGCCTTGCTGCTTTTGCAACTTTGCTAGCAAAGCTTCGGATGT
>SSNQ01034588.1:38507-66355 GCA_006942095.1 Nothobranchius kuhntae | reverse complement strand
GGGGGGGGGGGATGCTTTCAGGCATAGCATAATACATTCAGTTAATAATAAACATAACATTTCCATAACATAATCCCTCCTGTTTATCCGAATAGGATAAGCATACAAGAAGAAAACAACAACGCAAAGAACAAATAAAGTAAAATAATAAAGTAAAGAACAAATAAAATAATAAAACACGATAAGGCAAACACAACTGACAATAACATCAAACAGCAGTTTACAGAGATACAAGTGAGATTATGGAAATCAGTTAAATCAACACCATCATAAACTAAAGAAGAGCTATTTCATACATAAGTGAATTTACTGTGGTGCAACAATTCTACAATTTACAGCAGTTCCTGTAAAGAGATTGGGAAGAATTAGCAAAACCATATAAAATACAGAAAACATCAGGAGAGTTTATTGTGTAACAATGTGTAATTACATCTTACGTATGAACCATAAAATGTGAGATTGCAAAAAAATATGAAATATCAATCTGATGTATCCTTGAATATTTTTAACCAGAAGATTAGAACTTTTTATTGCAGAGATTATTTACCACTTTGTATTAACTCAGACAAGAGAAAGAGTCAGGTTTAAAAGTTTAAGAAGATTTATTTCTACACAATTAAAAAAATAATGTTAAGGGTACATGGAATGTGTTAAATAAATTAATAAGAAATACAAAAGAAGCATGTATAGATATTCACAGGCACATGCAGAGGGGGGTGCGGAGGGTGCTTGAGACCCTGCCCCTTTTGTCCGAAGTGCCCAAAGTGCCCTTTTTCCAGTCGTTCGTCAGATTTTACCGTACAAAACTGTTATACTGTGATACAAATCGGGCACTAGGACCATGCGGAGGCAGCCGCCTCAAGCTGAAGGCTATTTTCCCTTAGACCCGCCTACAAGCTCACTGATTGGCTCTGCCACGTCATACTAACGTGTGATTGGTTGTCCTTGCTGTCGCTCTACCTTGTAGCCATGGAGACGACAGACCGGTGTTTTCCCTGCGGACAGGGGTCTGCGTTCATCTACCTGTAAGGTTTGTTCTGCCTGCTTCAGGTCAGATGGATAGATTTTAATATCAGAGCTTTTGTTTACGTGCGTTTGAGTCCGTGGCTAGTGTGTGTGGAGCAGAGTCAGGTAGCTGCATGTCTGGGACAGAAAATGAGACATGAGAGAGACTTCTCCTGAAGAGTTGCAGAAACTCAAAGAATCAATGTCTCACTCTAGATTCTCCGGGTTAAAACTTCTGAATTACTAATCGAATAAAAATACTTCAAACGGTTTCTAAAAGTTCATAAAACGAGCTTTCCAACGAGGTATTACATGATGTAATTCATGCTACTCCAAAAATCGCTATTAGAAGGAAACCAGCTTTGCAGCGTCACAGAAAGAAACGGTGCGGACCGCGACGGGAGAGCAGAGAACAGAAAGGAGGAGATGATCTGATCATCT
This sequence comes from Nothobranchius kuhntae, assembly GCA_006942095.1. Classification (NCBI taxonomy): domain Eukaryota; kingdom Metazoa; phylum Chordata; class Actinopteri; order Cyprinodontiformes; family Nothobranchiidae; genus Nothobranchius; species Nothobranchius kuhntae. The sequence continues at coordinate 64,909 of SSNQ01034588.1, read as the reverse complement.
TCATCAGCAGCTTTTATAAAGTTATGGAAACGTCACAAATAAAATCCACCTGGTTGGTCAGGTGTCCCAGAAGGCTGTTTCTGTAGATGGTGACATGAGGAGGGACAGATTAAAGTCACACTGGTTTTTATTTGAACACTCAACTGTTTACTAAATGATTCAGCTTTATTCCAGCATCATTTATACATACAATAAATATTTATTTAGCTGAAAATATCATTTTGTCAGTGCAGAATTTTATTAGTTGACTTTTTGTAATGAAATGTTTACATTTAACCATTTATCTGCTTGTTGATCTTCATAATGCTGGTAGAAATGCAGCTACAGTTGTGAAGTAGCCCATGAGTGTTATTTTATGATACCTAGTATTTATTTTATTGTATCCCGTTCTCTGGACCAGAGCATAGACCTGTGGTCACAGACAGGCTGCAGTCATTAAACTGGTTAACATGAGGTCAGGGGTCACACTGTTTTCTGAGTGTTTGCAACACAGTTCTGAATTTAAATACCGGTAGTTCTTTTGACATAGTTTGCTCAAGTCATTTTGAAGTTCCTGTTTAGTAATAAATGCAAAGAAAATTCAAATCTGTTTTTTTTTTTCATTTAAGCTGCAGTTTTACAGACTTTAATAAACATAACAGGGTGTCCGCGGGGTTTTAAAAAGTATTAAAAAGTGATAAATACAAATAGTCAAATTTAAGGCCATTAAAAGTGTTAAATTTGGTCTCAGAGGTATTATTTTTTCCAAATTAGGTATTATTTTTTTCAGACTATCAGGTTTCGTATTCTGAACATCGACATAGAAATATATTCCGAATGAAATGTTTTGAACGATTATACAAACAAAACAAGCCGATTATTTGCTCCTCCCGCTTGCGCTGCCCTGAGTTGCAAATGAAGCGCTCCTCCCACAGTGTTGCCAACTTGGCGACTTTGACGCTATTTCCAACAGCTTCTCAGACCCCCTTCTTGACTTTTTAAATCTTAAAAGTACCTAGCGAACACCTCAGAAACATCTCTGGTAACCGTTAGCTACTTTCTGGATAACTGTCGTCGACATTTCCTGCAGGTTAGCTAAACACTCCGCCTGCGCTCCGGACCGTTCTTCAGGACATTAGGAAAGGGAATGATGTAGTGATGTGTTGGTCGTTAAAGAAACGGCTCTTGGAGCCGGTGTTCTGATAAAACGTCCTACTTTGACAAAACGTCCTACCCGTAGGATAATTTTACGCTGCCTCATGACAAACTGCCCTACTTTGGCAAAATGTCCTACTGTACGTAATTTATGCACATTTCTGCTGCCAAACAATAATTCCAGCACTAATTTAAGTAGGTATGACAGTTTACTACTTAACTTTGCCAATCAGAGTATGTTTTTAGCTGATATTCATGAAGCCAGTACGGTTTGACACTTCTTTTTACCCATTAAAGTGTGCTTGTAGGTCATATTCACAAAGGTAGCATGCTTTGGCACGTAATTTTTATGCTTCTAGTTTATAATAACAAAGGTATCATGCTTTGGCACATAATTCTTATGCTTGTAGTTTATAATAACGAAGGTGGCATGCTTTGGCACGTAATTTTTATGCTTCTAGTTTATAATAACGAAGGTAGCATGTTTTGGCACGTAATTCTTATGCTTGTAGTTTATAATAACGAAGGTAGCATGTTTTGGCACGCAATTTTTATGCTTCTAGTTTATAATAACAAAGGTAGCATGCTTTGGCACGTAATTTTTATGCTTCTAGTTTATAATAACAAAGGTAGCATGCTTTGGCACGTAATTTTTATGCTTCTAGTTTATAATAACAAAGGTAGCATGCTTTGGCACATAATTCTTATGCTTGTAGTTTATAATAACAAAGGTAGCATGCTTTGGCACGTAATTTTTATGCTTCTAGTTTATAATACCAAAGGTAGCATGCTTTGGAGCTTGTTTGTAGAAGCAGTCTGCATGCCAAGGTGCTTAAGTTATACAGCTGTCACCAGTGAAGTGATTGGAACACCTGACTATATAAACTTTGACAATGAACTCACTCCATTATAGTTACAGTATATATTTACTGAATATATTTACAGATACATATATTTGACATTTATAGATCCAACAGAACACAGGGACAAAGAACTGAAAAAGAAATAGTATTCATAACAAATTATGCACACTTGTTGCACAAGTACTTGACCAGGCTGCTCTCATATTGAGCACATCCAAAATGTGCCCATCTGAGACAACTCTCACACTGCACCTGGAGAGGGAGAAGTGAGGGGGGTGTAAGTGTGTTAAGTGTGTAAGTTTTTACTACTCTTCTGGTTCCAACAAAGAGTTCTCCATCTGCAGTAAAACAATATATATTTAGAATTTAATGTAACCACATATATGAGTTGTTAGGATTAACAATAAATTACTGACCCTTTTGTTTGAATTTTGAGGCATATCTTCTGAGGTTTTGCCTCTGAGCCTTGTCATATCCTGAAGGGTAGGAGCCCGCAGAAATGAATGTGTAAATCTCTTCCCACTTCTTCTCCATATCTATGAATGTAAGTAGACATTTTCTTCTGAGCTTCAATATGTGCAGTTAACAATGCAAATAATTTAACTTATTAAATAGCGACATTACCGAAACAGCCTTAAAACACTGAAGCTGCGGATTCAGAAGTGTTGTCCAAATACCACATGTCCAGTAACCACAGCAGACTTAACCAAAGCTGCAAATTCGACAGTTTTGTGCAGAAAGCAGATAGCGACTTTACTTTAATATTGACAAACAATCACAAAGGCTTAAATAAATCAATAAAAAGTACTAATACTTAACTACTTACCTATTTTCCTGCAAATCTGACAACGGAGTAGCATGAAATCACAGCCGGATGCGCTTTGCTTCCCTTTTTGTGTTGTGCGCATGCGCGCACATGCGCAGGAACGACGGGTAGGACGGTTTATGGGGTAGGAGAAATTCCCGGAACACCTGGTTTCCTGTTGGAGTAACCAGAGTGAGTGACACATACCATACCTGCGGGCTCCTGGGCAACTAAAAACAGCTAAATGTGAGCGTGCGGCGCGTTAAACACGTGCAACTTGCCCCTGATTGCTGTGAGACCGGGTTGGGGGGTGGGGGGTGCAGCTGTGGTTGAGACAATAATTACATTAACTGATCGACCTGTAAATAGTTTATAAATAAGGTAGAAATAAGTTCCTCACGCTGATAACTAATCTCTCTGAGGACACGGTGCTAGCGCACTCTCCTACAGCACCTTGACACGACTTCAATAAATGTTATGCAACATTTTGTGAACTTCAATTTATTTGCATGTATTTGTTATAAATGCCACTGTATAATTCTTGCTGTCAGTATTTGCAAGATATTGGTATTTGGGTCTGTACTGGTTAGACTTAAATGAGTTAAACCAAGGTCTATAGGCCTTGGGTCATAAACTATGAGCCATAAGTATATTGGTCTTTTTATAATGGGAACCAGGAGTTATTTTAGTGATCATCTTGTTTCCTATTTATTTTTGTCCTGATTGTGCCCTGAGCAATTTTATGACTAAATAAAAAAAAATCTACATAAATTGAAAAATCGTCTTAAATAATCGATCTCAATTTCAGTCATAATAATCGTGATTATTGTTTTTGCCATAATCGAGCAGCCCTACTTTAGCATATCCGGTCACATTATGATGACGTCATATTCAGTGGTCGTTCTGCATCATTTCAGGCCTCGTGGTCAACTGTCTGAACCGCTGAACAGAAGTGCCTGGCCTATTTTCTAAGTAAAATAAATATGTGCAATACGTTGTCAACATCAGTGAGTCTCTAAGTCTATTCTTTTTGTATGTTATATATGTTAAAATATGTGTAAATAGGTCGCTGATTAACACTTGCAATTTAGTGTTGTGATGGTTTTAAAAAAATTCTGAAGGTAGTAAAAAAAAAAGTATTAAAAAGTAGTAAATTTTACTTAAGGATTGCTGTATATACCCTGCATAAACACAAATACAAACTAGACACTGAAAGCTGAGGTTGTTCTGGAAAAAGGAGCAGTTACAAACATTTTACACTTTTATTACAATTTTAAAGCCATAAAACAAAAAAAATACTTGTTATATTTATGGTCATAAAAGGGTTATACGTGATAAATTTTCCACCTCCCACAAAGCGATGGTAAAAGTGAATGTGAGCATAATTATATACGTTTTATTACTTTATTATGTATTTTTTATTATTGACTATTACTCCAAAGAGTTCAGATGAAGGCAACTGGACTTCTTTGGTTTCTTTAAAACATTTCACTTCTCCTCTGAGGAGCTTTGTCAGTTCTAACTGGAATATGGGAGAGTCAAGCTCATAAGCTGTAGCTGTCTGTTGTTATTTAAAGAGCAGAAACTACTCTGAGTACCCCGCCTCTCCATCTCCTGATGAGTCGTTAGCCTCTATTGATGGTGAGTCATCGTGTTGATTAGATGCAGGAAGGTGTGACCTATACTGAAACTGAATGAGATTCAAAAAAAGTTCTAATCTTTTAAACAACGCTGTTGGTCCTCTTGGTCCTTGTTCTGGTTTTCTAAAACCCTGTGTTAAAAACCTTGGTGTGTTTTTAGATGGTTCTTTTAATCTTTACAGACAGTTGAGTGCAGTGGTCCAATCAGGTTTTTATCATTTAAGACAGATAGCAAAGGTGAAGCCATACCTTCCTGCTAATGTCTTCGAACATGTCATCCACCTGTTCGTGTCTTGCCGATTGGACTACTGCAACTCCCTGTATTCTGGCCTGGACCAGTCCTCCCCACACCGACTTCAGCTGGTCCAAAATGCAGCGGCTCGCTTGCTGACTGGAACCAGCAAGTGGGATCACATAACCCCGGTTCTGGCCTCTCTCCATTGGCTTCCTGTCTCTTACAGGATCCGTTTCAAAATTTTACTTTTTGTTTTTAAATTCCTTCATGGCCTGGCCCCAGTTTACATCTCTGAGCTGCTGTCCGCTTACGTCCCTGCCAGAACCATGAGGTCCAGCATTTGTGAATGTTGGCCCTAATCTAGCTAAAAAGCTGCCAGAAGTTGACATTAACCATGAAATAAATAAAAATAATAATACAATGGTTTTGAGCAGTGTAAGCCATAGTGATGTGATCCAAGTGGTACATAGTTTCAAAAGTAAAAAGTCCTTAGATTTTCATGGGATAGATATGTCTCTCATCAAGGAGGTTATCCATTGCATTATTGAACCTTTTACTTATATTTGTAATAAATCCTTTTCAAGTGGCACAGTCCCTGAACAAATGAAAATAGCCAGAGTTATTCCTATTTATAAAAGTGGTGATAAATTATTAGCTTGTAAATATAGACCTATCTCTTTACTGCCACAGTTTTCAAAGATACTTGAGAAACCTTTTGTAATTAGATTTGAAGCATTTGTTTGATCTTTTAAACGACCATCAGTATGGGTTTAGGAAGAATCGTTCAACCTCATTAGCAGTTATGGAATTGGTAGAGCAGATTGCAACAGCAGTGGATCAAAAACTTCATGTAGTGGCTGTCTTAATTGACTTGAGTAAAGCATTTGATACAATTGATCACACATACCTGCTCAAGAAATGTGAATACTATGGTATTCGTGGTAACCAATCAATGGCTTGAAAGTTATTTAAGCAGTAGATTTTAATATGTAAATGTTAATGATATAGATTCACAGCTTGAAAGAGTAATATGTGGTGTACCGCAAGGCTCGGTGCTAGGACCGAAATTATTCAACCTAAACCTGAACGACATCTTTTCTGTATCGTCTCGGTTAAAATTTATTATGTTTGCAGATGATACTAATTTCATTTGTATGGGAAAAAATATGAGTAAATTATTACAAGAGGTTGAAAATGAATTGGGTTCAATTAAAAAATGGTTTGATTACAACAAGCTATCACTAAATGAAAATAAAACCAAATTTATGATATTTTCAGGGAACGGGGACAATGACGGTGCTAAGCTGTATTTAAATGGAGTCCCAATTGAACAAGTACATGAAACCAAATTCCTAGGTGTGATTATTGATAGTAAACTCAGTTGGAAACCACATATTAAATATATCAAACAGCAAGTGTCTAAATCTATTGCTATACTTTATAAAACTAGTGATGTACTGAATAAAAAAGCCTTCTTTTTGATTTATAGCTCTTTAGTTATGCCTTATTTGTCTTACTGTGCAGAGGTTTGGGGAAATGCAGGTAAAACGTGTGTTGAGACTGTATTTAAATTACAAAAAAAGGTGATTAGAATAGGTAATAAATACCTCGAACCAACCCATAATCTATTTAGTCAAACGAAAATGCTAAAATTAGGAGATATTATTAAAGTAAAAATCTTAGAGATTCTTCATAAAGTAGTTAATAATAATATCCCAAATTGCATAAAAATTTATTTCAAACCAAGAGATGATCATTATAATCTCAGAGGTGTATTTATGTTTGAATGTGTAAAAGCCAGAAATCAAAATGTATTTCCGTTGTTGGTGTGAAATTGTGGAATGAGTTAGATGATGATTTGAAGAAATGTACTTCTTTACTTAAGTTTAAAGCAGGTGTAAAGTGTCACATATTTACAGGGTATGAAAAGTATGTATAGACATTAATGAATTTTCATTGTGGTTATTTATATTGGGGAAAATAAAAGAAATGTATATTGGTTATGTATCTTAGGTGGAAAATAGGGTAGGCTAAAATAAGCATTGCTTCTGCCTATTCCTTTTTTGGTTTAAATTCAAGTTGTTAATATTGTTGTTTTGTTTGAAAAGAAAAAAATTATGTTAATGCTGTACACCAAAATAAAGACCGAAAGAAGAAGATTTAAACAAGACTAACTAACTCTAAACACTCTGATAATGATGAATCTAGGTGTGAATGAGACGTGAGATGGATGCTGTGTGCGCGAGTGATGTTGTAATCAGAACTCTCGTATCCGGAGAGGCAAGTTCTGAGTGGGAATGATGATAGGTAATTTTAGATTTATCCCATATTACCTTAAAGGACGACACACAGAGAGAGAGAGAGATTATTTGTAATGTCCATGAATCGTCATGCAAGAGCTGGGCGCAGAAACCCCTCCATGGAGCTAACCAGCCCCCCTCTGTTCCAGCCTCAAAGCCTTCACCTCACCAGCTCTGCATACCCGCATTCTCCATCAGGAGACCAGAATGTTAGGTAATATTTAATCTCCATAACCCTGGAACCTGAAATAACACACATGACAACAAGGAAGACATTTTACCCTGAGTCCCCAAAATATGGAGAGTTAACGCAGAGGAACCTCCTCCGAGGCTTCCCCACGTCACTCCCAAGTCTCCTCAGTTTCCCAGGGGCTTTATTCACAGCAAAGGATGGGGAGAAGGCGGGGCCTTCTCAGGTTACAGAGTTACAAAGGTTTCAGTTGCAATCAACATCCTTGCTCAACCTTTCATGAACAACAACAGTTGGCAAAAACAGAGATTCATGCAGTGTCAATAACACAAAATGGGCATCTTTTTAGGCCTCAAAAAGGTACAATTATAAAAATACCCAACAAATGATGTTCCACTCTAAACTATAGTGGGAGTTTCAGAACCACATGCAAACGCCATCCTGTCGGTCTATGTACCCCACGAGAACCTCCGTTGTAGGTCCAGAATATCTATGGACCCAAAGCTTGTAGAAACAACCGTGGTCCGACCAGACTGTCCTTGGAATGTTCTCAGGTCACGACAAGTTATTATAGACGTCAGCGAGACCCTGAAGGGGTCGGTGAGTTCAGCTTTTATTCTAAAGGAACCGTTGAATGTTCAGGTGGTAACGTGCAACAGATTTTATCCGGCTTGTCAAGGGTCGACGGTTAAAAAGTTAAAGGTGGCCGGCCCGAACTCTAGAGCGTTTGAACTTAACTAAAGATCGCGTGGGAAATAGTTTTATTAATTTGGATGTTTTGTATTATTTAATAGTTTAAATCTGTTAGATTGTTACTGGTAGCAGCTACATTTAAGTGTTTCAGTTTTCCTTTTGACTTTTGTGATGCTTCGTGCTTCAGCATGTAGGTGTAGATTCTCAGTCATCCTGGAAACCATCAACCTAAGAGATTTAATGAAAACATCTGGACGTTTCTGGTTATTAACTCTCATCCAAGAGACATTTTCAGCTCTAAACCTTGGGTTGTCAGCAGGTTTAGAAGTTGTGGTCAAAAACAATCAATCAATCAAAGCTTTATTTATATAGCGCCTTCCGCGGCCCTGTCGAAAAGCCCAAGGCGCTGAACACGGTACATGAGAAATGTGAAACTTGATGAATAAATCGATAATAAAAGCAATTCAAATAGAGCAAAAGAGGTAAATCGTTAAAGTAGAAGACAAATGAGTAAAACAAGGAATAAAGAGACCAATGAAAGCAGGGAAATAAAATCAACATAAAAGAGGGCCTGACTCAAACACGTTCAGGGAACGCCAAGCGGAGGAGGTGGGTTTTTTAGGCGACTCTTAAAGACTGGCAGAGATGGGGACAGCCTGACTGAGGGTGGCAACTGGTTCCAGAGTGACGAGGCTAGGACTGAGAAAGCCCGGGCCCCACGAGTATGACACCTAGAACGAGGGACAGCGAGCAGGCCCTGGTCAGAGGAGCGCAGAGCACGTGAAGGGGAATGTCTGTTCAGGCGTGTGGCTAGATGTATAAGGAAGAAATTGTAAACATAGACGAGGAGTTTAAAGTGTGAACGATAACAGACTGGAAGCCAGTGCAGGGAGGCCAGAACCGGACTGATGTGGTCCCGTTTCCTGGTTCCAGTCAGGAACCTGGCTGCGCTGTTCTGCACAACCTGTAGGCGACACAGTGATGACTGACCCAGTCCAGCATATAGAGAGTTGCAGTAATCAAGCCTAGAAATTACAAAAGCATGGAGTACCCACTCCAGGTGGGCTCTCGATAGCATAGGCTTGATTTTTGCAAGGCGTCTCAGATGAAAGAAACTGGACCGGATCACAGAGTAGATGTGAGCATCAAATTTGAGGCCAGCATCAATTTTCACCCCCAAACTGGTGACAACTGGTTTTGAGTAGGGAGAAAGAGGGCCAAGATCAACGTAACGACCCACAGCCCTGCTGTTGGGGTGAAAAGCAATGTGCTCTGTCTTTCCCTCATTCAGGTACAGATAGTTGGCCATTAGCCAAGATTTCACCTTGTTAAGACAGGACACAAAGGACTGGATAGAGAGACCTTTCTCTTGACACAATGGAGAGTAAATCTGGCAATCGTCAGCATAGAGATGGAACGCTAGGCCATGTTTACGAAAGATTGACCCCAGAGGAAGCAGATAAATGGCAAACAAAAGAGGACCAAGGATCGATCCCTGCGGGAACCCCCAGCGGAGCCCCTCCCAAGAAGAAAAAACATCATCCAGTTCAACACAGAATGTCCTGTTGTGGAGATACGATCTAAACCAATCCAGAGCAGACCCTTTGATCCCAACCCATCGTTCCAAGCGATCAAGCAGAATCTCGTGGTCAACTGTGTCAAAAGCTGCCGTCAGATCTAACAACAGAAGCACCACAGATGTACGCTGATCTAGTGATAGATAGATATCATTTAAGACCCTCAGTAGAGCCGACTCTGTGCTGTGGCCAGACCTGAACCCTGATTGGAAAACCTCAAACAGATCAGAGTCATCTAAATGTGAGACCAGCTGCTGATAAACGACTTTCTCAAGCAGTTTCGATGTAAAAGGCAGGGTAGAGATAGGCCTGTAATTTGCGATCACAGAGACATCAGCACCAGGTTTCTTCAGAGTTACCAGAAATAGCTGCTCTAATGCCCGACACTTTGAAGATTTTCACAAATTCTTTGTTCACAGAGTTTCCAGCAGCTGTAGGAGACATGAAGCTGGGCTCCTGATACACCAGAACAGAGTTCAGTGTTTGCAGAGAATCTTGGGATTCTTAGAGTTTGTTTTAATGATGTCTGCAAAATATGCAGTTCTAGCAACCCTCACTGCATCCTGATAAGCAACCAGAGATTCTCTGAACAACTCACGCAAGACCTGTAGGTCATCCTTTTTCCACTTTCTCTCAGAGGATCTACACGTCCGCCTACAAGCCCGTGTGACATCAGAGAGCCAAGGCTCCCTCCTAGGCCTAGACTTACAAAGCTTGAGAGGGGCAACCACGTCCAGGACCTGATTACAAAGTAAATCAAAGTGTTGTGAATAGTGATCAATGTTAGATGGATCTGGGTTAAAGATCTCTAACCTTAGACATACAGTCCACAAACTTTGCAACAGTTTCTGCATCCAAGGCTCTGAACCTAGTAGCTGGTGCTTCACACACAGGGACAGGACATGGCAAAGTAACATCACAGAGTATTGGAAAGTGGTCAGAGAACACAGGAGGCAAAGTCTCAAGGTTCATCACAGGGAGACCAAAAGAGAGAACCAGGTTCAGGGTGTGACCCCTGGCATGATTTGGGGACGATACCCATTGAGTTAAATTGAATGAATCTAGCAAATTCAAAAAGCTTTTAGCAAGCACATTGTCAGGACAGCAGATATGGATGTTAAAATAACTTAAAAGTAGGACATAGTCGTATTTTAGGATGCAGTCTGCCAGAAGATCATAGAAATCATTAAGGAAGTTAGAGTCTGTCTTTGGAAGGTGATAAATCAGCACAACAAGCAGGCGGGGGGAGATGCACAGTTCAAATAGGCACAGTTCAAAGGAAGAAAATGACATGATGGGTGTAAGCTGTTTACAAGGAAAGCTGGATTTAAAAACAACTACCAGCCCACCACCTCTGCCCAACAATCTAGGGATATTAAAACAGGGGCAGCCAGGTGGTACCAGCTCCAACAGGGCGCTTGAGTCACCAAACAGGATCCGGGACTCAGAGATGCACAGAAAACTCAAGTCATGTTGAATAAAAAAATCCAGAAGAATAAAAGTTTTGTTCTGCACAGACCTGGCATTGACCAGAACAAACCGGGTCGCGCACGGGCACCATCTCCTCTAGCTCAGAGCCCGTAACCGAGCGCAGATTCTCCCAGCAACTCCACTCTGGCGAGGTCCCCTAGCCGAATGGCCGAGGCGCGGTGCCAGGTCACCCTCAAAGCCGGCCAAGTTCACAAGGCAGGGCGCAGAGTAATCCATCAGACGTCTCGGAGCTACCGGGTCACAAGCTGGGCCGAATTGGACCAGCCGCTTCTTCAGGGATCCAGGAAGTCCAGCCCGACGTCTCACGCGCTGGCTACCTCGCTTTCCCCGTCTTCTACGATGCTTCCTTCTCGAGCTGGGGTGGACAGAGGGCCAACACATCAAGGCTGGGGGGGGGGGGGGGGGGGGGGGGCACACGGGCAGTCCAAACAGCAACGCCATCCGTGAGGTTCCCAGCGCGCAGCGCCCGCTACATCAACAGGCCGACGAAGCCTCATCAGCGCAGCTCGATCATTAGTCACCAGAGAAGCCATGCCATTCAAAAAAAGCATCAGAGACAACAAAAATGCATAAAAGCCAATAAAACGCAAGGTTTCATTGCGTGAAGAGGACAAGCAGCGCCATCTGAACAAACACACTAATTGTGCTGCAAGTCTTCTTTTTTTCTTTAAAAATAGAAACATTTTTGTCTAAATTAATACAGGCCATTTAAAGTAGATGTTATTCCTTTATTCTCAGATAATGTAGCCTGTAGCACTCATTATAACTTAGAAAATTTATGGCCAATCCACGTGATCGGTATCGGTGATCAGCACTCTTGGAAATCAGTATCAGTGATCGGCAGCAAAAAACCTGATCGGACCATCCCTACTCCGCAGGAAATTTAAAAATGAGGATGCTTCATAAATAACTGAGGTAAGGAACATAGCAGGAAAAGCAATCATAAGCATACCAATATAGGTGATTGGTACATATCTATGTGGTTGAAACTGTTAATAGGTGTTCAGCGGTCTAACAGCAGAGGGGAAGAAGCTGTTTTTGTGGTGTGAGGTACTTATCGGTAAGGACCTGAACCACCTCCTTGAGGGTTGTAACATGATGTAAGTAGTAATAAATGATCAATAAGATGTGATATTCCACATAAATATGAATTATCAATATTACTGATCTTTTGAAATTTGATCTAAGATGAAACCAGGTCTTTTTGGTAGTTCAGGGAAATCACACCTGCGTAATACTTTGAGACAGAGGCAACAATATAGTTTATAAAAATCCATTTAATACTATATTTCTACTACTAATGATGACACGGAACAAATTATGATGAATGATTGTTGAAACAAGATAACTGAGACAGTGAATGAGATGATGGGATGTAAGCTTAGATGTTATGTAGCAAAACCTTATTAAGTGTCTTAGAAACTTGTGATGTCTGGGTTGTAAAATCAGTCTGACTGACCGGTTGAACAAACTATCAATAATTTAAAAAAAACCATCCACGCCAGTTAGGCAGAGACTACGAACCCTTGTGGTGAAGGTTCCCGGTGCGATCCAGGGGTCAGCGACGTCGGTATGGACATACTGCCGGTGGAGTTGGACTTCTGGTATTGGAGCACGTAGCTCTACCCCAGATATGGCCCGTGTGGTCTGAGAAACCTTCCAGGTGACTGCAGGAAGCTGGCCTAACTGTTCTGTTCTGATGCCGCTTGCAAAGATGGCTTTGACCTTGAGGTCAAAAAAGAGGATGGTTCCTTATGCTTTGCTTACCCAGTCAGCCGAAGCGGGTAGCTCACTAGAACTGGCTTGTTCAGGAAGTGAACTATCTTTTATTAACCATTGTTTATAGTGCTGGGTATTGTAAAATGCGTGTTTTCAGTTTGTCCCAGAATGAGGAGGGTAAAGCTTGGTTTATGCTTGACGCATTCACTTTCCGCGCGGTGATGCGGCTCGCGGCTGGAACGCGCTTCACAACTCGCAGCGTTTATGGTTTGTGCGGCTCGTCTCTGTGGTGAGCCAATATTCTCCCAAACTGAACGGGGCAGCATGGAGCTCTACAGCATGCATCCAACACTACACCATAGTAGAATTAGAAATCACTGTTTACAGCATGGTATTTCAGTATTTTTAACAGCGTTCTCGTCTTTTCCGACAGTGCGAGCTATTTCTCTCCAAGAATTATTAACAACATGTTGATCACGGTGATCTCTGAGAGCTGAATCATACAAATGTCTGTATTTACGAACCTCTGCCGTGCCGGTCCGCCATGTTTTTCCGCGTCCGACCGTCCGCGTGGTTAGAAATTTTCCAAGGTGCGCGTTGCGGAAATCTTGGGCCGTGCGGAGACGTGGTGGAGGGGCGTGGTTGTTAAAATGACGCAAAATGACGCAACTTTTCCGCGCGGAGCCGTGTAGACCTCGCGGACGCGTCAAGCATAAACCAACCTTAACGCTTCAAATGCTGATGCTATTAGCATGGATGCTAATGACTGTAAACAGAAAGGAAAGACGCTTCGAATGACATATTGACGCCTCAAAGCACCATGGGATTTGTAGTCTTTGCAGCAAAATGAGTCGATGGGCCACTCTGGTTCAAGGGGAAAAAAATTGATCTTAGGCCCAATGAATCGATTTTACAAAATTTATATGAAATGGATTTTTTTACCGAGTCGATATAGTCTGACTCACCTCAACGCATGGCTCTGGCTCTGGAACCAGTTTCCTTGAGGGGGGTTGGACTTTCTACCACTCTGGAGTTGCTCCCACTGAGAGGCGCCAAGCAGGGGTGGGCATACTAGTTGCCCCCCATCTTGGTGCCTGTACGTTGGGGTTTACCCCAGTGAATGAGAGGGTAGCCTCTAGGGCTGAAACGATTCCTCGAATACCTCGAATAATTCGAGTACAAAAAATCCTCGAGTCAAATTCTCTGCCTCGAGGATTCGTTTAATTCATATTTAATTAATTCAGGGCTTTGCAATCGCCCGGGGTCATGTTTCACCCGGACCGAAATAAGTGACGCACATGCCCACTGGGCTGAATGCACACGCGAGTAGCGAACGTAACTTAACTTTCTCTTAAGCCATGGCGGACAACGTGGACCCCGGTGAAGTTCTAAAAAGACACAAAATGTCAAAGGTGTGGGACCATTTTTCACGTCGTAAGGTGAAAAACGTAGTCCAGTATAAATACTGTAAAATGGATTTAGCCTACCACAACACCACATCCTCCGTGCTGCAGCACCTGTAAATGTCACTTCTGCAAGCGAACTCAGAGCCTCTACAAGGTAATGCTTTTTAGCCTGTATTTCTATATATTCTGCAGATGCTGTGCGACTTTTTCGTTTGTAGCACTCAGTTTTAGCTCACACCGTACATCTGGTAGCAACACGTCGAACTTAAAATGTGCTAAAAAATAGTTTTACACAACACGTCGGACTTTTTATTGTGTTACTGATGTCCGTTGTCCCTCGGGGTTTCTGCAGGAGGACACGGGTATTTATGAGTGGCGGAGGAAAACGAAAGAAAGTAAATAAATGTTTTGTGATCAGTGTAATTTGACAAAACCACGGCAAACATGCTTTCTCGACAATCCTTGTTATTGTGTGAGAAAAAAGTGTAGAAATTAAAACGGACGTGTGTTAAAAGGGAAACAGCCGGCGAGCTGTTTGCGCATGCGCCGTGAGCGGTTCTGGTTCTGTTTGGGCCGCAGCCGCTCGCAGCGCTACTTCAGCAGTTATCCTCTGGCTTGCAGGTTAGCAGATTCTCGCGCAAGGGGAAAATCGGCTCAGGTTGTTTACTTATTTTTTGCACAGGCATTTGTTTACTGTGAAGTAAAGTTGAAGTGCTGAAGTTTTGAAAACTAATTTTGAATAAAACTTGAAGAATAACTGGCAATTGCTTGCTCATTTTAAGAGGTCTTTCATAATTATAACATGCTATTTGATATAATGGTTTACAAACACAAAAGGGTAATTTATTAGAGTACTCGATTAATCGAAAAAAAGATTCGATAGAGTACTCGATTACAAAAATATTCGATAGCTGCAGCCCTAGTAGCCTCCCTCCGCCTACATGTGGGGGGACGGGTTCTGACTTTGGTCTGTGCTTATACACCAAACTACAGTTCAGACTACCCACCCTTTTTGGAGACCTTGGAGGGGGTGCTGGAAAGCGCTCCTTCCGATGACTCCCTCATTCTGCTGGGGGACTTTAACACTCACGTGGGCAATGACAGTGAGACCTGGAGAGGTGTGGTTGGGAGGAACGGCCCCCCCTGATCTGAATTTGAGTGGTGTTTTGTTATTGGACTTCTTTGCCAGTCATGGACTGTCCATAATGAACACCATGTTCAGACATAAAGGTGTCCATATGTGCTCTTGTCACCAGGATACCTTAGGCCGCAGCTTGATGATCGACTTTGTTGTTGTTTCCTGCGGCCACATGTCTTGGACACTCGGGTGAAGAGAGGGGCGGAGCTGTCAACTGACCACTACCTGGTGGTGAGTTAGCTCAGATGGTGCGGGAGGATGCCGGTCAGACCAGGCAGGCCCAAATGTATCGCGAGGGTCTGCTGGGAATGTCTGGCAGAGTCTCCTGTCAGAAGGAGCTTCAATTCCCACCTCCGACAGAACTTCCAAAATGTTCCGGGGGAAGCAGGGGACATTGAGTCTGAATGGACCCTGTTCCGTGCCTCCATTGTTGAGGCGGCCGACCGGAGCTGTGGTCACAGGATCGTCTGTGCCTGTCGTGGTGGCAACCCCTGAACCCGCTGGTGGACACCAGCGGTTAGGGATGCTGTCAAGCTGAAGAAAGAGTCCCATCAGGTCTTTGTGGCCTGTGGGACTCCAGAGGCAACTGATGGTACTGGCAGTCCAAGCGGAACGCTGCTTGGGTGGTCGCCAAGGCAAAAACCCGGGCATGGGAGGAGTTCGGTGAGACCATGGAGCAAGACTTCCGTACGGCTTCGAGGAGATTCTGGTCCACCATCTGGCACCTCAGGGGGGGGAAAGCAGTGTGCTACCAACACTGTCTATAGTGGGGACGGTGTGCTGCTGACCTCTATTCAGGACGTTATGGATCGGTGGGCAGAATACTTCGAAGACCTCGTCAATCCCACTGACGCGTCTTCCAGTGAGGAAGCAGAGTCTGGGGACTTTGGGTTGGCCTCTCAAATCTCTGGTGCTGAGGTCACTGAGGTGGTTAAAAAGCTCCTCTGTGGCAAGGCTCGGGAGGTGGATGAGATCCGCCCGGAGTTCCTTAAGGCTCTGGATGTTGTGGGGCTGTGTTGGCTGATGCGGCTCTGCAATAACGTGTGGACATCGGGGGCAGTCCTACTGGACTGGCAGACCGAGGTGGTGGTCCCCTTATTTAAAAAGGGGACCACCACCTCAATCGATCAACACCAATACCAATCATCAACAATCAATTTAGACTTTGCAAAGTGGAGAGGAAAGATACACACCAGACAAGGTTGCAGTTCACTCTCATCAAACTGACGCCTTCCGAAAGCATTTATTAAGCACACACAAAGATTAACGCACACACATTTTGACATTCCTTAGACTCTCTGGTGGGACAGCTGTAAAGGGAGTCTAAACTTTCTCCAGGTGCACCCTAAATGTAACAAAGCTATTGCTAGACTTTCTCAAGGGAGTTTTACTGATAAAGGTCGGTTCCAAGGCAAGGTCATCCTCCTCGTAAAACCTACTGGAGCCTGGTATCTATCAACAGGATGAACAGGATGAAGCTACGTTTAATAAGGCACCAGATGTTTAACAGTCAAAACATTAATATTAGTTCAATAATAATAATATCAGTTTTTATCTAACACCCGGTCTTGATGTCTCAGTAGTATCCAATCATCAACCTATTTCTATGCTGCTATTTTGTTCTAAGGTTCTTGAGGAAGTCGTTTTTAGCGATTGTCAGACCATTTAAATAATAACAAATTTTAGAAAATTTTCAATCAGCTTTTAGAACAAAGCATAGTACTGAAACTGCACTTGTGAGAGTGTTCAATGATATTTACAAATATACTGATGTGGGTGACAGTCTTTTTATTACTCTTAGATATGACCGCTGCTTTGATACTCTTGATCATGTTATATTTCTCAATCGACTGGAGAAGTTTGTTGGTCTCTCTGGTTCAGCGCTCTTCTGGATGAGTTCCTACCTGTCTGGCAGGTATTTTACTGTTAAGATTCGTAGCTTCTGCTCAAGTGATGCTCCCCTGAAATATGGGGTCCCACAGGGCTCTGTACTTGGTCCTCTGCTTTTCAATTTATATTTACTCCCTCTTAGGGCCATCTTTAGGAAATATGAGCTTGACTTTCATCTTTATGCTGATGATTGTCAGGTCTATGCTCCGGTTAAAGCTAAGGATTTAGCTCTGAGTTGTCTTCGTGAGGTTAATGATTGTGGATGGGTTGTAATTTTCTCCAGATTAGTGAGTCTAAGACTGAGTCGATTATGTTTTGCACCAAGTGGTGCTCCTGTAGTTAATCGGTCTCATATGATGTAAAGGATGTTATGTCTAATTTGGGTGTTAAGATTGATACTCAGTTTAAATTTGATGTTCAAGTCAATAATGTGGTTCAAGTATGCTTTTTTCACCTAAAGAATCTTTATAAGTACTTTTTGATGAGGAATCATTTTGAGGAGCTTATTCATGCATTTATAATGCATTTTGTTTAGACTACTGCGATAGTCTTTACCTGGGTGTTGATCATGGATGCATTGCTAGGCTGCAGCTAGTTCAAAATGCTGCAGCCCATCTTTAGACACGCACTGGTCGATTTGATCATATCACTCCAGTTGTTGCCTCTCTGCATTGGATCCCAGTTCAGTTCTGTGTTCAATTTAAGATTTTGGTTCTGGCCTACAAATGCTTAAATGGCCTTGCTCCTAGCTGTTTATCTGGAATTCTAGTGCCATATGCCCCATCTTGTGGATTAAGGTCAGCTGACCTAGTGAGCAGAACTAACTGTCATCACAAGCTGCTGATCTAGCAGCATGATGCTCATTATTATTTTATGGGTTACAGACGAGTGTTGATGCTCTATGTTTTTATTTCTGCAGCGAGCCTTACAATCTCACGTCACTCCACCCACAGTTTCTTCTTATAACACGTATTACATTTACTAGGAATGTCCCGATCCAATCACATGCTCGGAAATTGGCCCCAATCACGTGTTTTCAGACTCGATCGGGACTCGGGCTTTGCTTCCCGATCCGGGAAAAGATGTTCAAGATGGCGCCGGTGTACGTGGCAAGCCGTCTGTCTCCTGTCGGATATTTTATCTTTTTATTATTTTTGAGTGTTTTCGTGTGTAATGTGACTTTGTTGCTGACTTATGACCGAGAGGCTCTTCTAGAACTTTGGTCAGCTGCTGGCCTGGTGAAACTGGGTGCTTGGACGGGCTGGAGGAGTTCTGGTTTTTCGTCCTCCTGCCAGTGCCGCTCGGCACCACCGCTTGTGCCTCGACGGCTCCTGGATCGGGCTAACTGGAGGAAGCGTCGTAGGGGTCGTGGAAGGCGTGGTGGACGGCGGGTGAGACTACGGTCCAAGCTGTCACGGTCCCGTGGGGAGCTTGCTGAGCTGACGGGTATCAGCTGTCATCTTGTGGCGCCGTCACACCTGTTGGAGCCGGCCCCGTCCTGTCTCGTGCCGTTGGTGGGGTTTGAAGAGGAGACTGCGCACCCCCTCTTTCGTCCAGTGTCTCGGTGCCGATGGAGGGGAGTCAACCCAGCGAATCTCCACCCGGTGACCTGTACGGGGGTAGCATCCACATCCCTGGGCTTAAATAGCGCTGAGACGACTCCACATCTCACACGGCTAGGTCTGGTCAACGCCAGGTCGGTAATGAATAAAACTTTCATTTTGAAAGACTTCTTTGTTGCACAGGGGTTGGAACTCCTGTGCATATGTGAGAGCTGGCTGCCTATGGGAGATTCGAGTGCTTTACTGGAACTACTACCAGTGGGTTGTAGCTGTTTTAATGTCCCGAGGTCTTCTGGCAGAGGCGGTGGACTGGTTGTCGTGTATAAATAGCACTTCAACTGTAAACAGCTTATTCCGTCGAATCCTCCTTCCAGCTTTGAAATGTGCCTGTTTGAACTTGGCCCACCTCCTCTGTTGCTCGTGGCGTTGATATATCGTCCTCCTAAATTTGATGTGGACTTTTTAAAGGACTTCTCTGACCTCCTGTCTGTAAACATGCTAAAATATGATCATGTTTTGATTCTTGGTGATTTTAATATTCATGTGTGTTGCCCTGATAAGCCATTGGCCAAAGACTTTTTACATCTGTTGGGCTCCCTTAATCTGTCACAGTGGGTCCTGGGACCTACTCATGCGCAGGGACACACCTTGGATTTAGTGATGTCTATTGGTCTCTCTGTTGCTGGTGTAGAGATACTGAGCCCGGTTTTTTCTGATCACTCGCCCATTTTATGTGATTTTAAGTTGCCCTGCGTGCCTGCTGTGGCTTCTTCTCATGTGAGATTTTGTCGTGTTTTAAATGCAGCAAAGATTACTGAGTTTGGTGAGCAGAAGGAAGTGAGCTACACACAATGTCACTTAATGCAAAGGAGCTTACACTCCAATTTGACAGTATTTGTAAACACATTTTGGATAGAATTGCACCTCTTAGGATTAGAAAGACGAGGCCTAGGCTAGAACCATGGCTCTCTGATGATGTTCGGGCCTGCAGGCAATCCTGTAGGAGGGCAGAAAGGAAATGGAAGAAAGACAGACTCCAAGTCTCTCGTGAGATATTCAGAGAATCTTTGTTTAGCTATCAGCAAACTCTTAAGGAAGCAAGGGTGAAGTTCTTTGCTGATATCGTGGAAAAAAAATCTCACGATCCACGCACTCTTTTTTCTGTTGTAAATTCGCTACTTGAGTTCTCTGATTCTAGCTCTTTGCCTCCCACAGTTGAAACTTGTAATGACTTTCTTCACTTTTTTGTTGATAAGGTTACAGCTATTCGAGCTGCCATTACAAACTCACCACCTGACTCCCTACTCCCAGAGCCGCCCCAGGCTACACTGGAAACATTTGAGACTGTATCATTATCAGACTTGGAAAAACTGGTCGCTCAGCTTAAACCATCTGGCTCTCCTTGTGATGTGCTGCCCCCTAGAATTTATAAAGAACTCTTTCCAGTGATAGGCCCTTTGCTGTTGGCAATCATAAATGGCAGTCTTACTTCTAGTATGGTTCCGTCCTCGTTTAAGAAGGCTGTTATTCATCCTATGTTAAAAAAAACGGGGCTGGATGTAACAACCTTAGCTAATTACAGGCCCATCTCAAAACTCCCTTTTCTTTCCAAACTGCTGGAGACGGTTGTGTATTCACAATTGGTTGCTTTTTTTGACACAAATGATTTATGGGAATCCTTTCAGTCAGGGTTCAGGAAAGGTCACAGCACTGAATCTGCTCTTTTAATGGTTTTTAATTACATGTTTTTAGCCTGTGACATGGACAACGATGTTGTCCTGCTATTGCTGGACTTATCTGCAGCTTTCGATACAGTCGACCACGAAGTCCTTCTGGACCGTCTACAGCATTGGGTGGGGATAACTGGGCAGACCCTCCAATAGCTTCGCTCTTATCTTCAAGACAGGACATTTAGTGTTCAGATGGGTGAGGTAACGTCACCCAGCGTGGAACTTCGTTGGGGTGTGCCACAGGGCTCTGTCCTTGGTCCTCTCCTATTTGCAGTGTATTTGCTTCCTCTTGGAGTCCTCCTTCGCCAGCATAATATGAAATTTCATTTTTTTGCTGACGACTGCCAGATCTATCTCCCTCTTCGACGTGGGGAGGATAGATCTGTTTCTCCTTTACTGGATTGTTTGAAGGACATAAAATGTTGGATGGCTTCTAATTTTTTGCACCTAAATGAGAGCAAAACGGAAGTCATGATACTTAGTCCTGGCAGAAGAAATGGCTCTGGTGCTGATATTAACCTTGGCCCATTGACACCCTATGAAAAGAAAATGGTCAGTAATCTGGGGATTAAAATCGACTCATCACTTAATCTTGACGCTCATGTAAATACAGTGGTGAGGTCCTGTTTCTTTAACCTGAAAAGACTATCCAGGATCAGGCCTCTGCTGTCCAGAGCTCATCTGGAGTCTGTGTTGCATGCCTTTGTCCTGTCCCGGCTGGACTACTGCAACGCTCTGTATGCTGGTCTGGCCCAGTGCACGGTTGCACGGCTCCAGTTTGTGCAGAACTCTGTGGTTAGGTTCCTGACAGACACTAGATGTCGAGAGCACATTACCCCAGTGCTGGCTACTCTGCACTGGCTCCCGGTAAAATATCGAGCTAAGTTTAAAATCTTAACTCTCGTTTATAAGGCCCTCCAGGGCAGTGCCCCCTCGTACATTACTGCGCTTTTGAACAGGTATGCTCCATCTCGGTCTCTTCGCTCAGCCGAGCAGGAACTTCTGGTGGTCCCCCGGTCGAAATATCGATCGAGGGGTTGTCATGCTTTTTCTATTTTGGCTCCAACTCTGTGGAACGAATTGCCACTGAGCATTAGGCAGGCACCATCCCTTCAAGTCTTTAAGTCTCGTTTAAAGACTCATTTTTATCTGATTGCGTTTTAGCGCTAGGGTCATTTGAATTGCCCTGACATTATGGTTTTAACTATTCTTCTTTTTAACCCAGATGCTTGATTTTATTTTGTCCAACATTTGTTTTTTATCGATTAGTCTTATTCCGATATCTCTCTTTATCTGTAATAGTGTTTGCTTGATATTTTATGATTTTATGTTTTTATCCTGCTTTTATGCCCATGTACTGGGAATGTTTTTCCTTTAATGATGTTGTTCAGCACCTTGGGGTTCCGATAAGGTTGTAGAAGGTGCTATACAAATAAAATTTGATTGATTGATTGATTGGCGTCACAAAAAATATATAATTAACACACAGTCGTTCGTGTCCGTTCATTTTTATCTCTGGTAAGTTCTGTCTGTATTTGAGCATGACGTGTGGACGAGCTCGCGCTGCAGCGCCCGTCACTGGCACAGCCGGGCAGCTCTGCGCACACTCCGCTTTTTTTGCGGTCAATCAATCAATTTGATCTGCTAGTTAAAAAGTTACTTGTGAGGTGAAAAAGAAGGAAGCAGGCAGGAGTTTTTCTGGAGGACTGGGAGATGCAGGAAGATCAGAGTCAAACAGGACAGGAAGATAGGAAAATGAAAACCAAGAAAAGAAAACAAAGTTCTTAAAAACAATAAATATAGACTAGGTACTACATGTTTGTACCTGTATAAAGCAATAATTTATCAGCATGTAGTATATATATATAGTTGATACAATTCAGATCATCATCAAAACGCCGTCTCATGTCCAAGGACGTGCCATGTGCCGGGGTGAGTACTCCTCTCATTGTTTCCATCTTTGAGCTGCTGTGTTTCAGGAGAGGGAGGCTCCAGCTGCAGCTCATTGCCAATCAGCGGGTCCAGCTATACTAGGAGGAGGTGATCACTCCTCCACGCCTGATGATTGATTTTTTTGAAATTTTGAGTCTCTGTGGATTTACCCTGCTTACCTGTTCCTAGGATTTTTTGGATCGTTGTGGGCCTTACCTTCACTCCTCAGGATCCTCCTTGGACTTCTGAGGCTCCTCTGGTTCTCCTGTGGCTCCTCTGTTACCTTCCCACAGTCCCGCTGGATTACTCACCTCCGCTGTATTACTCACTTGTGCTTCATAAATCTTCTGGCCGCAGCACTCACCGTTCTCCTCTCCTCCCTGCCGGCCCGCTGTCCTGCTCTCCTCGCGCTCCCTCTCCTGGACACCCCCCTTCCTGGACACCCCCCTTCCTGGATTCACCCCGGCACTCCACCTACCCTTCCTAACTCCTCAGCTCCCAGCTCCACGTAAGTCTTAACTCTGCACCTAACTCGTTTTTTTTTTCTTGCCTCCCTGTACTCACCTGCTCCTCTGCTCTCCCCTCCTCAGACGCTGCGGTTCCATTGCAATCCCACTGGGCCTTATCCAGTGCGTCCTCAGTTCTCGATTATTTAAATAAAAGAATACTTTATTTTTACCTGTTTGGTGCGCGAGTGGTGATTCTGCATGTCTTAAGTTAAACTCGTTCCCAAAACCATGTCAGAATCATCCGGCCAAGCCGCTAACCCCGCAGATTCACCTCTTGCCGATCTGCTCAACAGGTTGTCTCAGCAGGAGCAAGCCCTCCCTCTGCTTATGGAACAGCTTCAAGCCGCTAACGACCGTTTCCAGCAGTTGGAAGCCATGGTACGACAGGTACAACTCAGACTGTCCCAACTGCCGCCCCAGGCCCCCGCTGCGGAGCCTCCGCCTGCAGCCCCCGTTTCTCCTGCAGTTCCAGGACCTGCAGCAGCAGCTCCCCCGGAAGTCTCCTACTTCCGTCCAGCCTCCTCACCACCAACGCCTACGTTCAGTGGTGAGTTTGAGGACTGTTACAGTTTTCTGCTGCAGTGTCGGCTCGCTTTCAAGCACTCACCAGGTGCTTTCCCTTCAGACTCAGTCAAGATCTCTTACGTAGTTCGATTACTTCGTGGGAGAGCCCTAAGATGGGCCAAGGCGAAGAGCCACTGTCCTAGTTTCCTGTCAGACTCCTGGAGGACTTTTTGACTGATTTTAAATTAACTTTTGGCAGTTCTAAGTCTGTTAAGGACATCAGTAAGAGACTGTGGAGTTTATCGCAGGGGCAGAGATCTGTTGCGGACATGTCTGTGGAGTTTAGAACCCTGGCGGCTCGGTCATCCTGGAATGAGAAAGCCCCTCCTCGCTGCCTTCACTGAGTCACTCAACGAACGAGTCCGAAACCAGCTGGCGTTGTGCCCGGAACCCCAGTCGCTGGAGGAAATCATCCGCCTTGCCATTTCTATTGACAAACGCCAGCATGAGCTGCGGTACCAGAAATCCAGTACCAGAACCATCCCCACACTGGACCGCCATCATGTGTCGGGTACTCGGCCCTCCGCGGAGCCCACCACCACGGAGGAACCCATGCAGTTGGGTAAAACCCGCCTCACCTGGGAGGAGAGGTCACATCGGATCAGGTCAGGTCTGTGTATGTACTGTGGGGAGCCAGGACACTTTGCTAAAGCCTGTCCGGCTCTGTTAAAAGGCAGAGCCCACTAGTAAAGACGGGACTACTGGTGGGCAGTAACTCTTCTTCTGCGAGCTCCCGCTGTGTACTTCAGTGTGTTGCGTTTTTTATCTCCGAGCAGTTTCCTATAGAAGCGCTTGTTGACTCTGGTTGTTAGCAGTCCTTGCTGGACCCGGACTTGGTTAAGAGATGGAAGATCCCAACCATTCGGCTCCCTACTCCGCTCTTTGTGTCCTCTTTGGACGGTGGGAATCTGTCAACCATTACTCACCAGATCATCCTGTTGCAGTTACGAGTGTCAGGTAACCACACGGAGTCTTTGGCTTTTTATGTGTTTCCCTCTCTTCAGTCACCTCTGGTCCTGGGACACTCCTGGCTCTCCCTCCATAACCCCCACGTGAACTGGGAGACTAACAGAGTTGAGGAATGGAGCTCCGGATGCTCACAGACCTGCCTCCGCTCAGCCTCACCCACTCTCCGCAGTCCCGCCTCTCCTCCAGCGTAAAGGATAGACATGTTCTCTGTGCCACCGGTCTACCACGACCTCAGCCTGGTCTTCAGCAAGGATCTGGCGTCATCTCTCCCCCCACACAGGCCATTCGATTGCAGCATAGATCCACTGCCCGGGGCTCCACTTCCCTCCAGCTGCCTTTACCACCTTTCTAAACCAGAGAGAGAGAGCATGGAGAGCTACATACAGGAGTCCCTGGCCGCCGGCCTCATCAGACCCTCCTCATCACCTCTAGGAGCGGGTTTTTTTCTTTGTTCCGAAGGAAGGAAGGAACACTCAGACCCTGCATTGATTACGAACAAATATCCGCTGCCTCTACTAACATCCACTTTTGAGCTCATCCAGGATGCTAGCATCTTCAGTCACCTGGATCTCCGGAATGCCTACCATCTGGTTCGAATTCGTCAGGGAGACGAATGGAAGACCCCGTTTAAGACTCCCATCGGACATTTCGAATATTTGGTGATGCCCTTTGGTTTAACTAATGCACCAGCCGTGTTCCAGTTCCTAGTGAACTCTGTTTTAGGAGACTTTCTAAATAAGTTTGTAACAGTTTATTTAGATGATATATTGATTTTTTCTAACTCTTTAGAGCAACATGTAAGACACGTTAGTGTGGTGTTGCAGCTTCTCCTGGAGAACCGCTTATGTGTAAAGGCGGAGAAATGTGTGTTCCACGTCCCCAAGGTAAAGTTCCTTGGATTCATCATCGAGAGCGGGAGGCTAAATACAAACCCTGAGAAGGTCAGAACGGTCACTGAGTGGCCCACTCCAAGTTCTCGAAAGCAACTGCAAAGGTTCCTGGGCTTCTCCAACTTTTACAGGAGGTTTATAAGGAACTACAGCCAGATCGCCGCCCCTCAGACAAACCTGACCTCTGTTAATCGCCCTTTTGACTGGTCCCCAGAAGCCAAGGCTGCCTTCCAGACCTTAAAGAGGAAGTTCACTAACGGCCCTGTGCTCCACAGACTTGATCCGCAATGCCAGTTCACCCTCGAGGTGGACGCCTCCGACACCGGCGTGGGCGCAGTGCTCTCTCAGGTATCTCCCACGGATAATAAACTTCATCCCTGTGCCTTTTTCTCTCGCCGTTTAACTCCCGCAGAGAACAGATATGACGTGGGTGATCGAGAGCTGCTGGCAGTAAAGCTCACTATTGAGGAGTGGAGACACTGGCTGGAGGGGGCAGAAACACCTTTTGTCATCTGGACTGACCACAAGAATCTGGTTTACCTGAGAGAAGCTAAGAGGCTTAATCCACGACAGTACAGGTGGTTTCTTTTCTTCTCACGTTTCAATTTTCAGATTTCTTACCGCCCTGGGTCTAAGAACACCAAACCAATCGCCCTCTCCAGGTTGTACGCTCCAGATCAGGAGGTTGAGGCCTCCACAATTCTCCCCCCAGCATGTGTGGTGGGAGGAGTCACGTGGGAGATTCGGGATCAGGTGCTGGAGGCTTTTAAGACTGACCCTGGTCCAGGTAAGGGCCTGCCTGGCCGGCTTTATGTGCCACAGGGCTTAAGGGGCAAAGCCATCCATTGGGCACATACCGGCAGGTTTTCCCTGCACCCAGGTGGAGGTCGCACTATTGCCCTGTTGAAACGAACTTTCTGGTGGCCTGCCATGTACAAGGATGTGAAGGACTACATCACAGCATTCCATGTGTGTGCCCAACAGAAAGGGGACCATCGGTCTCCAGCAGGTTCATTAAACCCCCTTCCGGCTCTTTCACACCCCTAGTCACACATAGCCTTAGATTTCGTCTGCGGGTTACCTGATTCCCATGGTTTTTCCACCATCCTCACCATAGTGGACAGGTTTTCAAAGGCTTGCCACCTCATACCCCTAAAATCTCTCC
>SSNQ01034588.1:18232-38497 GCA_006942095.1 Nothobranchius kuhntae | reverse complement strand
GAACCGCTTATGTGTAAAGGCGGAGAAATGTGTGTTCCACGTCCCCAAGGTAAAGTTCCTTGGATTCATCATCGAGAGCGGGAGGCTAAATACAAACCCTGAGAAGGTCAGAACGGTCACTGAGTGGCCCACTCCAAGTTCTCGAAAGCAACTGCAAAGGTTCCTGGGCTTCTCCAACTTTTACAGGAGGTTTATAAGGAACTACAGCCAGATCGCCGCCCCTCAGACAAACCTGACCTCTGTTAATCGCCCTTTTGACTGGTCCCCAGAAGCCAAGGCTGCCTTCCAGACCTTAAAGAGGAAGTTCACTAACGGCCCTGTGCTCCACAGACTTGATCCGCAATGCCAGTTCACCCTCGAGGTGGACGCCTCCGACACCGGCGTGGGCGCAGTGCTCTCTCAGGTATCTCCCACAGATAATAAACTTCATCCCTGTGCCTTTTTCTCTCGCCGTTTAACTCCCGCAGAGAACAGATATGACGTGGGTGATCGAGAGCTGCTGGCAGTAAAGCTCACTATTGAGGAGTGGAGACACTGGTTGGAGGGGGCAGAAACACCTTTCGTCATCTGGACTGACCACAAGAATCTGGTTTACCTGAGAGAAGCAAAGAGGCTTAATCCACGACTGTACAGGTGGTTTCTTTTCTTCTCACGTTTCAATTTTCAGATTTCTTACCGCCCTGGGTCTAAGAACACCAAACCAATCGCCCTCTCCAGGTTGTACGCTCCAGATCAGGAGGTTGAGGCCTCCACAATTCTCTCCCCAGCATGTGTGGTGGGAGGAGTCACGTGGGAGATTCGGGATCAGGTGCTGGAGGCTTTTAAGACTGACCCTGGTCCAGGAAAGGGCCTGCCTGGCTGGCTTTATGTGCCACAGGGCTTAAGGGGCAAAGTCATCCATTGGGCACACAACGGCAGTTTTTCCCTGCACCCAGGTGCAGATCGCACTATTGCCCTGTTGAAACGAACTTTCTGGTGGCCTGCCATGTACAAGGATGTGAAGGACTACATCACAGCATGCCACGTGTGTGCTCAACAGAAGGGGGACCATCGGTCTCCAGCAGGTTCATTAAACCCCCTTCCGGCTCTTTCACACCCCTGGTCACACATAGCCCTGGATTTCGTCTGCGGGTTACCTGATTTCCATGGTTTTTCCACCATCCTCACCATAGTGGACAGGTTTTCAAAGGCTTGCCACCTCATACCCCTAAAATCTCTCCTTTCTTCCTCTGTTACCGCTAAGCTCCTCGTTAAGGATGTGTTCAGGTTACACGGGATTCCAGAGGAGATTCTCTCGTACCGAGGACCCCAATTCAGTGTGGAAGGAATTTGCCGAGGCTCTGGGAGCTAAGGTCTCCCTCACTTGCGGATATCACCCGCTGACGAATGGACAATGTGAGCGCATGAATCAAGAGCTCGGGGCCATGCTGTGCTGCGTCTGCTCCTCAAACCCATCCTCCTGGAGCTCCCACCTCGCCTGGGTGGAGTACGCCCACAACTGCCATGTTTCAACCGCTACAGGTCAGTCCCCATTCAGGAGAGGGAGGCTCCAGCTGCAGCTCATTGACAATCAGCGGGTCCAGCTATAAGAGGAGGAGGTGATCACTCCTCGACGCCTGATGATTGATTTTTTGAAATTTTGAGTCTCTGTGGATTTTCCCTGCTTACCTGTTCCTGGGATTTTTTGGATCCTTGTGGGCCTTACTTTGACTCCTCAGGATACTCCTTGGACTACTGAGGCTCCTCTGGTTCTCCTGTGGCTCCTCTGTTACCTTCCCACAGTCCCGCTGGATTACTCACCTCTGCTGGATTACTCACCTGTGCTTCATAAATTTTCTGGACGCAGCACTCACCGTTCTCCTCTCCTCCCTTCCAGCCCGCTCTCCTGCCCTCCTCGCGCTCCCTCTCCTGGACACCCCCCTTCCTGGATTCACCCTGGCACTCCACCTACCTTCCCTAACTCCTCAGCTCCCAGCTCCCTGTAAGTCTTAACTCTGCACCTAACTAGTTTTGACTTGCCTCCCTGTACTCACCTGCTCCTCTGCTCTCCCCTCCTCAGACGCTGCTGTTCCGTTGCAATCCCACTGGTCCTTATCCAGTGCGTCCTCAGTTCTCGATTATTTAAATAAAAGAATACTTCATTTTTACCTGTTTGGTGCGTGAGTGGTGATTCTGCATGTCTTGGGTTAAACCCGTTCCCAAAACCATATCAGGACGCGTATCTAAGCATTTTGGGGGCCGAGGCAAAATAGACCCCTGCCAGGTATTTTAAGTTGAAGTGCTATCTGTTTTTATATTAGACTTTTTATATTTGCAATAAAGTCCTAAAGTGAAGAATTTGTTATTTATTACTTGATTGTTCAAGCTACCTCACAGAAGTGATCTGTTGTTAAAAAATAAAAATAAAAATGTAATTAAATAAAAAATAAGGAACATTCTGGAACTGTTTCTTCCTTTTCTTTTTTGTTTTTTATGCATCGAAAGTATCGGATCAGGACTCGGCATCGGCAGATTCTCGAAATCAAATGACTCGGACTCTAGGGCAAAAAAACCTGATCGGGACTTCTCTAACATTTACTGTTTTGACGCATTTTAACGAGCTTCCTCCGTGCCATGATTTTGTTGTACGATACAAACTGTACAGCACTCTCACGGAGTAAAGGTTCGGCAGATATGTTTGTTTACATTTTTGCCGCTGCACGCCTTCAGTGTTAGGGAAAGGAAGGGAGGGGCCGACGCGATGCTGCTGTCAGGGTATCTCTAGGCTCCACAGTAGCAGCGACGGACGGCTGGTTTGACCGGCTCTGAGAGGCGTTAATCAGAATTTGCAGATAGCGTTTTTTTCCTTCTACCAATCGCATAGTGATGTCTGGGCTTAAAAGCAACTCATTAGATTCATAGTTATTTGTAAAAGTAATGCATTACCATAAATAGTAATGTGTTTACCAACAATGGTTATGTATATTACTGATTGCAAAAACACCCCTAGGTATTTTGTCTTCTCTTTTTACTGAATATTTTTATTTTATATATTTCTGGTTTGTTCACTGCAGATTCAAGGAAGAGAGAGGAGACGGATGAGAAACCTCTGCTCTTACATTTCCACAACCATCCAATGAAAGACGGAAGTGTCCCAACCAGCAGCTTGGCTGGGCAGATGACAGCAAAAGTTGGTGGAGGAGCAGAAACTATCAAGAACCTAGATCTGGACCCTAATGAAAAGACATCTGATTCTTCAGAGATTGAAGTTAGTGGAGAAGATGAACATGATGTGAATCTAGACTGTGAGTGTTCAGACTCTGGGCCTGAAACTGGAAAGGGAGACCATGGCTGTAATGAGAACAAGTCTTCGGAGTCTGATATTAAGATGGTCAACAAATCATTTAGCTGCCCTGTGTGTGGTATACAGTTCCTCCACAAGTGGTCTCTTCAGAAACATGTGAGAGTGACAAGTCATTCAGCAGTAAAGTCTTCAGAGTGTTCGGTTAATACAAAATGTGTGAAAGAGAAGCAACATGGAGGCTCATGCAGAAAATTCCAGAAACAACCGAAATCATTTAGTTGTGATGACTGTGGAAAAAGATTTAGCCTAAAGTCCAGTTTAACCTGTCATATGAAAGGCCACACCGGGGAGAAGCCTTTTGCGTGTGACCTCAGTGGACAAAGATTTAGCCAAAAGACACATTTAAACACACGCATGAGAGTCCACACAGGAGAGACGCCTTTTGCCTGTGAACTCTGTGGACAAACATTTAGCCAGAAACGTAGTTTAATCGACCACATGAGAGTCCACACAGGAGAGAAGCCTTTTGCCTGTAAGCTCTGTGGATACAGATGTACCCAAAAGGCACATTTAAACGATCACATGAAAGTCCACACAGGAGAGAAGCCTTTTGCCTGTGAGCTCTGTGGACAAACATTTAGCCAAAAGACAAATTTAAACAGTCACATGAGAGTCCACACAGGAGAGAAGCCTTTTGCCTGTGAGCTCTGTGGACAAAGATTTAGCCTAAAGACAAATTTAAAGAGACATACAAGCATCCACACAGGACAGAAGAATTTTGCTTGTGAGCTCTGTGAATACAGATGTACCCAAAAGGCAAGTTTAAACTATCACATGAGAGTCCACACAGGAGAGAAGCCTTTTGCCTGTGAGCACTGTGGACAAAGATTTAGCAATAAACATAATTTAAAGAAACACATGAAAGTCCACACAGGTGATAAGCCTTTTGCCTGTGAGCTCTGTGAATACAGATGTACCCAAAAGACACATTTAAACGATCACATGAAAGTCCACACAGGAGACAAGCCTTTTGCCTGTGAGCTCTGTGGACAAAGATTTAGCCTAAAGACAAATTTAAACAGTCACATTAGAGTTCACACAGGAGAGAAGCCTTTTGCCTGTGAGCTGTGTGGACAAACATTTAGCCACAAGACAAATTTAAACAGTCACATAAGAGTCCACACAGGAGAGAAGCCTTTTGCCTGTGAGCTCTGTGGACAAAGATTTAGCCATCATACAACTTTAAATAATCACATGAGAGTCCACACAGGACAGAAGCCTTTCGCCTGTGAGTTCTGTGGACAAAGATTTAGCCGTCGTACAACTTTAAAGAATCACATGAGAGTCCACACAGGACAGAAGCCTTTCGCCTGTGAGTTCTGTAGCAAAAGATTTAGCGAAAAGATAAGATTAATCTGTCACATAAGAGTCCACACAGGAGAGAAGCCTTTTGCCTGTGAGCTCTGTGGACAAAGATTTAGCCAAAAGACAAATTTAAACAGTCACATGAGAGTCCACACAGGAGAGAAACATTTTGCCTGTGAACTCTGTGGACAAAAATTTAGTCATCAGACAACTTTAAATAATCACAAGAGAGTCCACACAGGATAGAAGCCTTTAGCCTGTGAGCTCTGTATCAAAAGATTTAGCTAAAAGATAAAATTAAACCGTCACGTAAGAGTCCACACAGGACAGAAACCTTTCATCTGTGAACTCTGTGTAAAAAGATTTAGCCAAAAGACAAATTTAAACAGACACATGAGAATCCACACTGGCTTTTCGCCTGTGAGTTCGGTGGAAAAGATTTACCCAAAAGATCAATTTAAATGGTCACAAAAGAGTCCATAAAGGACAGAAGCCTTTTGCTTGTGAGCTCTGTGGATGAAGATTTAGCTGAAAGAAAACTTCAAACGATCATCTAAGCATCCACTAGGGCTGAACGATCTATTGCAGGGGTCTCCAACATTTTTTGGCCCGTGAGCAACTTTTACACAATGAAAGTACAGCAGAGTTACTGCCATATGATTTATTTACATTAATACTTTCCATGTGGGAATGTGCCTATGTAAAAAATGCTATACTTACTATATTAACAAGCATTGTATTCACAATGATTTACTGAATAATTTTGATGGTCCAATCACAGGTATCAGCCAGGTAAACTACAAATCAAGATGGCTGCCGTTCTGTAGTGGTCCAATCATGGCGCTATATAGATTTCATGGGCCAATCGCAACACCAAAGTAGGCAGGATATTATTGAAAAAAAAACGTGACTAGTCGACGGTCAGCCGCTCGTTTGAAACGGCTTTGGCATCAAGTTTGGACTATTATGACTTTAGCTTTTGTTTGAGTCAAGATCAGATAGAAGTACAAACGTTTAATTAGGAAAAGGATGTGTTTTGCATCTTCTTTGACGGAGTTTGGTGGACTGCCTTGTTGACCGACATCTGTAGCGGTGAGTACGTCATGGCTTGCCAGGCTAGAAGCCAGAGTTTCGACAGTTTGGGAACCGCTGGAGGAGATAATGCAAAGAAGGATTTTCCAGAGAATCAAGAAAATGATGGACAACCCTGAGCATTCTCTTCACAAGACTGTCCGACAACGGAAGAGTGTCTTCTGTCAGAGGCTTCTTCAGTTTCACTGCAACACTGACCGCTACTGCAGATCCTTCCTGCCAACAGCCATTGTAATATACAATAACTCTTTGATGACTTGATTATTATTATTATTCTGAGCTACTACAGCAATCAATTTCCCTCTGGGATTAATAAAGTAATTTTGAATTTTGAATTTGAAATGAAGAAACAGAATCGATACCATCACGCAGGTATCTAGTAAATACTCAATACCAACGTTAGATCGATACTATTGATATTTTAGATTGATCCGTCCAGCCCTAGTCAGCAAATAAATCCCAACTGGTACAACCCAGAGCCCGCACCAAGCATGGAGAGGCTGCCTTTAGCTGCTATGCGGTCCGTCTCTGGAACTGTCTTCCAATAGACATTAAGACCTCTCCCACCATTTCCATTTTAAAATCCAGATTAAAAACTAAACTTTTTCATGATGCCTTCCATTAACCTATCCTTGCATCTGTGCTCTACTAGGTCTTTATCTATGGCGCGGTATGGGGGCCATAATTAAGACTACTGCCCAGCAGCAGGAGGCTATATAAATTCCGAAGCAAACTACTGATCTGATTAATGATAAACTGGTGGCGGTAACTGAGAGGCTAGCGCTGCTTACTGAGGAATAGCACCTTTACCGTCATTATTACTAGATATGCTAGGAACTAGCAGCCCTCAGCTGGTCATTGACTGGTTCAAACACTCCCTCTGCTGTCTATTAACATGGATAGGCTAGCGTTAGCCTGGATGGGCTGGTGTTAGCATTGGAGTGGCTTGCCATTAGCATGCCTAGGCTGGCCACTAGCTGGATGTCCTACCTCCTCGATGGACCATTAGCATGGATAGGCTGGCGTTAGCATCAGAGTGGCTAGCCATAAGCATGCCTAGGCATTCCACTAGCTGGATTTCCTACCCCCTTGACCAGGGGTGTATGCGGGCATGCAAGCAGGTTAAATCCGGCCCACGAGATGGTTGTGTAAAATTTATTTTCACTTTTATTTACTTTACAATGTAAAGTGAAAATAAACTTATCTTTGTTAGCAAGTTTTCTCTGTAATGAGTGTTGGGTATTTTTATAATTGTACCTTTTTGAGGCCTAAAAGATGCCCATTTTGTGTTATTAACACTTTATGAATCTCTGTTTTTGCCAACTGTTGCTGTTCATGAAAGGTTGAGCAAGGATGTTGATTGTGGGTTTCCAACTGAAAACTGTACCTCTGTAACCTGAGAAGGCCCGCCTTCTCCCCCATCCTTTGTGAATAAAGCCCCTGACGAACTAGGAGCACAGGGGAGTGACGTGGGGAAGCCTCGGAGGAGGTTTCTCTGCGTTAACTCTCCATTTTTTGGGGACTCAGGGTAAAATGTCTTCCTTGTTGTCATGTGTGTTATTTCAGGTTACAGGGTTATGGAGATTAAATATTACCTAACATTCTGGTCTCCTGATGGAGACCGCGGGTATGCAGAGCTGGTGAGGTGAAGGCTTTGAGGCTGGAGCAGAGTGGGGGCTGGTTGGTTGAGTCCAGCTTCTCGCATGTTGGTTCGCCCACATGGACATTACAAATCATCTCTCTCTCTCTCTGTGTGTCATCCTTTAAGGTAATATGGGATAAATCTAATTACCTATCAAATGGTGGAGGATGCGGGCGAGGCAGAGCCTAGCGGTGAAAGATTGTCTCCAGGGAGCCGCGTGGCGCCACTTCATCATATGTCCGGGGGACTGCAAATTGTCTCATCGGCCGGCTACATAGCTCTGCAGACAAACTTTCATCAACAGGCTCTCGCGCTCGGAACTCAGGACGAATTTACAATGCGGAGGAGAGTAAGTTAATTCATTAATTTGCGTCTGTTTCTTTAACCACTGGCAGTGTGGTTTAAGTTGATTGAGGTGGGCCAGTTGCGGCCGTGTGTGTGTGTGTGAACCTCTTGAGTGTGTGAGAAAGTTTGGTTGATGAGCGGAAAAAGACGGGAGACGATGGATCAGCTCTAGTGGAAAAGCTCCGGAGAGCAGACGGCCAGCTGAATAACACGCTGGGTGAGTATACCGAAATTAATTGAACCTTTTTCCTAATAACTGGACGACAGTGATTTTACGCTGGAAGTGATGTTTGCAATCCACACATGAAAGACGTTTCATGCCCCGGCTGAGAAGCTGGTCTGAGAGCTGCTGGATCTTGTCCTGGACTCCGATTGCCTCACTTAAAGCGCTGCGTTAAAGCAGCCGACCGCAATTTGGCACAGACAGACACCCCTTTTTGCAGTTGCCGGCAGGTGGGCTGTTAGTTCTGGCTACATGGAAGTGCATTGAGATGTTTTCGCAGCGAGTCCCGGACTGCGCACCCCGCTCGTTTTGGGTTTACTGAACATGTATGTGAAATGTATACTGGCTTGGCAGCATGCCTGCGGCACTGGGGGAGAGGTGGTGATGTGTAGCCACGGTAAGCGGATAGTAATCTGAGAGGAGAGGCGAACGGAGGGAGGTTGTAATTCAGTCTTTTGTCTGCGTACATAAGACATCCCACGATGGAATGTGGGTCGTAATTGGGTTGGATTATGCAAAATCACTTATGTAACCTCATTGTTTTTAGGTGCTACAAAAATACTCCAAATTAATCACCGTTATTTGGCTTAAAGATCTCAAGTCGGTCTAATTTCCCGGTCTGTGTTATGTGTGACATGGGGCTGCATTCCATTTTTGTGGGTGGGCTTGCCGGTTTCCGTGTTGTGTATTGTTTAAGTTGCCGCTGGTGACTGGCATGTTTTCTGTATTTGTGTTGTATGTCGCTTTGTGGTTTTTTAATTTGTGTGTCAAAGCTCTGACTGGTGTGAGTGAAAGCCTGCAGGTCCGTTTCTGTTTGTGTGTGAGAGACATTTTGGGCCGAAGTTCTGATGCCTGAATGTGTGTCTCGGCCGAGATCTCTGAGTGAGTGGAAGGTCCAAATGCATGATAATGTGTATGACTGAAACTTTGAGCCTAGTTTGTTCTGTGTGAAACCTGCAGATTCTAGATAGTCTATGTTCTATGTTTCTGTTTTGTTCTGTGTTGTCTTGTTCTTTATTCTGTACATGTATGAATAAGACTAACATCCCGTGACGTGTAAGTGTGGGTCAGAAGGCTCAGTTGTGTGTGTGTGTGTGTGTGTGTGTGTGTGTGTGTGTGTGTGTGTGTGTGTGTGTGTGTTTATGGGATATAGGAACAAAGGAAGTAAGGGTAAGAAGTGAAGAGACAGCGAAGTGTTAGTTTATTGCGGCGGGCGATTTGGCAAGGCTGCAATCAGATATGGAAAGAGTGTGAGAAGTTAGAAGAAAGGTGAATGGAAGAAGGATAGACGGAGAGGAAAGAAAGGCAGAAAGGGAGGCAGAGGAGACAGGTGGAGAAAAGAGAGAAGGCAATAGGAAGTTGTAAAGAAATGTTTGAGGAAGTGATGATTAGATATAGAACGTAGGGACAGAAATGGTTGGTTCTGAAATCTTTATTTTACATGTAATTTCTAAGATCTTTATGGTCAAAATTCTAATTAGAAATGAGTAGTGATGGGTAGATGAAGCCTCATGAAGCGTTTCAGCACATTCCCCAAATAGTATTGATACTGTGTCGACACAGTGCTGCTGTTGTGCTCTATAATGACACCTACTGGACTTCAAACATCATTGCAGGCAACATACTGGAGACACAACAGACTCTGATTCAATGACCTAATCATACTTGTATACAGGGTCCGAAATTAAATTTTTTACTCACCGGCCAAGTTGGCCGGTAGATGATGAAAATCTACCGGCCAAGCATATTTTTTACCGGCCAAAATTCTAAATGATTTAGATCTACCTAAAGCATGTAATTCTATATTATGTTGATTCCAAACAGAGTGACAAAATAATTAAAACATCAATTAATAAGGAAAACAACTCTTTTGTCATTTTTACTATTTATTTATTTTTAGAGATGTTTTTATGAACTCTTTCATTGAAATCTAGTCAGACTCCTTGTTTTCTCTGTCCATGAAGTCTGGCCTCCTGCTTCTGACACCTCTTTGTGCCAAAGCATTACAGCCTCATTTGGGTCCTAGTCCTTGATCTCTGGAGAACACAGCTGCACCATGAGAATATCTGAAAGTGTGTCAGGGCTAGGGTTGTCACGGTAACCGGTGTAGCNCTCCACAATGCTCAGGGGTTGGCGGTCCTTTATAATAAAATTCAGGACTGCTTGGTCCAGAGCAATCTTCCTAGATTCTAGATTTCAAAATAATAAAACATATATTAGTAAAACAACTGTGACAAAGCACGCCCAGTGTCTATATAGGTCTACCTGTGTTCGTTCTTTGCTTCCTCTTTGTTTTCATGCTTGACTCTGTAATGTCTCAGCATTGAGGAAGTGCTCTTATTTGTATAAGACAACTCCGCTGAGCAGATCCGACATTTAACCTAATTAAATTAAATAAATAATTTACACCGAGAGTCAGTCACATTGCTGTTTTCAACTCTGACAGATGCGCAGAAACAAGGAAAGACAAACACGTACCTTATTTGCTGTTAAAAGATCAAAATGATCCCACACAGCAGACACTTTTCTTTTCCTCTCTGGCTCCATTTTCTTGATGTAAAGAGGGATGTCTTGTTTTATCTTTGAAATGGTAATTTTTTCACGGCGACTCATCCCGTTGACAGATGCAGAGTCGATACCTTATAAACACAGTTTGACGCCTTGGCAGTGAGCGATACAGCAGCAGTGTTGGTCACGTGACTTTTTCTTAAAGCAACACACGCATCGACACTGATCGACACAGGTTTTGCTCCATGAGCTTGACACATGCGCCGGTGTGTCGGTGTTGCTGGACCCATCACTAGAAATGAGCAAAAAGTGAGTGAGTGACAGACAGAAAGGAGGTGTGATGATTAGCTAAATACTATCTGAAAAAGTCATTGCTCTTATCTGCATGATAACTCTTACTAAACTAGTAAACAAAATGACTTACGTAGATAGAATGTTAAGGAAATAAAGTTAAGCAGGGATAAATACATCCATCCTCTAACTCCTTCAGCTTCACAGGCTGAATGGTTGCCCAAATATGAAGGAGAAGATTCACGCGATTGCCTCAAATTAAATTAGATATTCTGGTCTACAGGCCTTTTATTATTTTATTAAAATAAATAAATACTCTTTCTAAAAGATCATGTAGTTAGACATAAGTAGTTCCCCTAATCTTTTATTGATGCCCCAAATTACAGAAATAGAAGGGAAAATTCATGATTTTGTGTTTTAAGAGGCACATAACCTTATAACTAGCTTATGCCATTTTAAAATGACAGACTCTTTTCTTATAGCTCTGGTTTCGCCACACGGAAACAGATTAGCTGTGAAGCAGCTACTCTGGATCCGAAGATACCTTTTGCTCATGAACCAAGATTAAAAATACAACTTTGACTCAAGATGGTCTCTATTTCACACGTGGTAGGCTGCTCCTTTACTGGAATGCAAACTTTAGACAGTTCTATATAGATAGTTTAAACAGCCCCAAACTAAATATTTCAGCCTGGTGTACGTGGTTTAATTTGAACATTCTGATTTTATGAGACCTATTGTTTAAATTTTCTAATCTGATAGATGTAAGCTAGTGTTACCATGTTCGGTATTATTGTTTAGATTATGCAGTTTTACTTTAGTGGGTTATGTTCTTAGGTAAATAGAATTCTACACTATGCAGTAACAGTTTTTTATCTCAGCATTTTATCATATGACTAAATCATGTTAAACTTGGTGTTCCTGCCGTTGACTGGTTTTACAGGAGAGTGTTTAGATTTTTTATGAACCGTAAAAACTTCCCGTTAAATGTGTCTTATCGACCATTGATAGATTAAGTAACTGGTGTTAATTTAATAACATGATTGAATCAACACGGTGCTAGATATTTCCTGTATGCTATTTCTAT
Source organism: Nothobranchius kuhntae (assembly GCA_006942095.1). Taxonomy (NCBI): domain Eukaryota; kingdom Metazoa; phylum Chordata; class Actinopteri; order Cyprinodontiformes; family Nothobranchiidae; genus Nothobranchius; species Nothobranchius kuhntae. The sequence continues at coordinate 26,661 of SSNQ01034588.1, read as the reverse complement.
GCAAATCTTGTTTGAAATGTAAACATCAACTCAGCCCCTGCAGACCATAAATGCTAATCGTAGTATTTTATTTTACTCAACAGTAAGGCTGTTTTGTAACTATTTCAACATTTGAGCTATTACCATCATTTATTTTCTGTTTGGGTTATAAGGTTTAATAAATCAGAGTAACTTCCTTTTGATTAACTTAGATCCTGTAAATGTGTGAGAAGCCTACCTCCACAAGAGGGGGTGGTGTAACTGATAAAGTGGTGTTTTAACCCTTTTGATTACCTTACAAGTTGGAGACGGGCTGGTTCATGTAAATTAGAATGCCTCTTGCCTGAATGCAAATGTTTCCTAAGCAGCTAAATCAAGCTAGACTGGAAGTCTCTTGTGGCACCCTTTTGTGAAAAACCTCTTTGAAGCCTCTGTGACGTGAGTGTGTTAACTCCGCCTTAGTGTGATAGAATCTCTGATTAACTCCTTTTGAGACGAGCTAGTTTTAAAGAATTTGTATGTGTTTTATTTCGTTTGTGATAATTTAGGACAGACCATATCTGACTAATTTCATGCTAAACCAGACATCAATGTTTATTAATTTAGACAATTAGGCAGCACAACTTTTGGGTACACTGATTTCCTAAATGCAAATTGTTCCCTAGGCAAGAACAGGCTGGGAGACTCCTTGATTTGTGTCCTGCTGTGATGTGATGATGGCAACTCGATTAACAGGTGATAAAGATCAGTGGCTGGCTGCACTGGTTCCTGCAGAAAACATCAAAGGACACAGATCGGACACAAGAAACTTTGTGCCCCATTGACCCTCAACACCCAGGAAGGTATTGTGATTGCAACACAAGATGGTTTGCTATGTCATGTCCTGATACTCTCCGAATGCAGGAATGGCAGACTCAGGAGAAAAGTGTCGATGAAAAGACTTCAGAGGATCTGAGTTCCTTTGGGCAAGCAGCTGTGGAAGTTGAACGCATATCTAACTGAATGCAAATTGGTCTGTGTCTGTGAAGGAGGTGGACACCTACAATCCAAGATGGAGGAAGCACGAAAGACATGGCTAAACTGCTGACTTGCAGTCCAAGACGGAAGTGACACAAACCACCGTCACCAGCTGAGCTAATGTTAAACCACAAACCAAGTGGATCAGTTAGCTGAAACCGGTACCAACCTGTGAGCTGATGTAAAACCACGAAACCCGCTGTGGGCCAGTCAGCTCTCTCAGGAAGTGACCTGCGTCGACACGTCAGCGGGACGACGCAAAGCTGAGAGCACAGTGTGACCGAGATATCACATCTGAACTGGAGATGAGGTGCAGAGGTCAAACACCAACTTCAGGAGGGAACCAGAACCGCAGGTCAGCAGCCACAGAAAACTCAAAACCTGTGACACCTGTTCAGTCCTACAAGCGATCGATTGCCGCACAGGAGGTAACGACGGATGTGGAGCAGAAGATCCACAAGTGTTTGATGACAAATACTATGGGTTACTTTAATAAAGCTAGGAACTCAAGATTATTATGTAGGTTTTTGTTGTCTAGTTTATTCATTCCTAATTGCAGGTTTTAACTCTTGCTCTGGGTTTTGTTGGCAGGATAATCATTGTTCAAAGGTAGCATTCAAGGGGGATAAATTAATAAAGCTAGAAATACAGGATAAAATTGGGTTTGATGTCTGGTTTAATGTTGAACTAAAATCCGATTGATTAATTGGTCATTTCAAATTCCAGGTTGGTAGGTGTGTCCTAATTTCATGATAATGTGTTTTATTGGTTTCATCTTTTCTTGCTCAAAAAGTCACATCAGGAGGGAATGTTGGGTATTTTTATAATTGTACCTTTTTGAGGCCTAAAAGATGGCCAACTGTTGCTGTTCATGAAAGGTAGAGCAAGGATGTTAATTGAGAAAACTCTGTACCTCTGTAACTTGAGAAGGCCCCGCCTTCTCCCCCACCCTGTGCTTGAATAAATCCACTGAAGACTCTGAGGACTGGGGGGAGTCGCCTGGCAGCTAGCTCTGGAGAGAGTTATGTGTCATTTCGGTGATCTCCCCCTCATTTGGCTAATTCAGTGTAAAATGTCTTCCTTGTTGTCATGTGTGTTTATTTCAGGTTCCAGGGTTATGGAGGTTAAATATTATCTACCAGATAATTGGAGAATGCAGGTATACAGAGCAGGTGAGGAGAAAGCTTTGAGGCTGGAGCAGAGTGGGGGCTGGTTGAGCCACACACATGGACATTACAAATAATCAATTCTCTCTCTCTCTCTCTCTCTCTTCGGGTGTGTCATCCTTTAAGGTAATATAAGATAAAATTAAATTACCTATCACACGACCCTGATGTTTTTAATGCAGGTGTCCTGTTCCCAAAACATCTGATAATCACAGACTAACATGAAGCAGAAAAAGTAAAAAAAATGTTTTTATTTAACTCCCCCATCCATTTAGAAAACTGCAGATATTTCCATCCATTTCATCTCCATTCTCATTATTTTCCCTCCGGCTCCGGTGGAAAGCAGGGGTGACTGAGGGCAACTCTAATTAATTTTCCCTTAAAGATGTACAAGTGTATTCAAAACATGTGTGATGTTGACCAGTAGAAAGGACTTTCAGCAAAATAGGAATGAATAATATGGCAGGTTTGTGAATCCAATCACTGTAAAGTAATGTTCAGGGAAAACATTTGGACAGTTTCTTTTTGGAAATTTCTTCCAAAAACAGTTTTTCTCCCACTGAGTTGTACTGCCTGGACCTGGCCTCTAACTGCAATCTGTGATCGATAGACTAGCAGAGAAGAGTGAGCTGCTTACAAAGCTGCTCCACTGATAAGGTGGGAAATATTTAATAAAGTTATCATCACACATTATAGATGTTGTAATTCCTTATTTGTTGTTTTAATGATCCTTTACAGATTTATTGTGCATGGGCATTAATCCTTAATTTTGTGTGATCATGTACACAAAATCATCACTTATTCTCTATTTTAGGCTGATCTGATATATTTGAGGAGTCGTTCTCCCTCTGTTCATTGTGGATTTGTTCGAAGACCTGCTTTCTCTCTGCTTCCACTGTACCAGAGGTTGGCTGTTGAATAGTGAGCTTATAATGTTCTATAAAAATCCTATTTAATTTGGGAAGATTAGAGACTTGATGATGCATCCCATGTTCCTTTCAGTTCTCTATTGATGGTTGCTGAGGTCTAATGCTGCTATTTATTTAGATCATTTATCAGGATATTTAGTTATTTTTTTCTCATTATTTGTTTCATTCAAAGTGTATAATATATATATATATATATATATATATATATATATATATATATATATATATATATATATATATATATATATATATGTTATTGTAGTTCTGAAATAATTTTTTTAAATATATTTTGTGACTTTGATTCTTTTATGCCTTTGGTAAGGTTGTTCCATATTCTCACGCCATTAACAGGGATAGTCATTTCCTTCATTCTGGTTCTAAATTTCGTTTTTTTAAATACTTCAGTTCCTTTTAAGAAATAATTACTGACACTTTTTTTCAAACATTTTTTGAATGCTCGTGGGTAACGTATTGGTTTTAGCTTTATACATTGTTTCCAATATTTTCATATTCACTAGATCATAAAATTTCAGTAGTTTATATTTGATGAATAACGTATTGGATGGATCTTTAGTGATTGTTATTAATGATTCTCAATGCTCTTTTCTGTAGAATAAACAGTGGTTGTGTATGAGTTTTACATGTGGATCCCCATATTTCTACACAGTAAGTCAAGTATGGAACAATTAGTGAGTTATACAATGTCAGCAATCCAGAACTATTCAGTAAAAAAAATAACTTTATGTAGTACTGCAATGGCTTTGGCAATTTTACCTCGGATATAACCTATGTGTGACTTCCAGGTGATAGCTTCATCATACTGACTCCTAAAAATTCCGTTTATTTCACCCTTCGAATGTCCATTCCATTTATTTTTATTGTTACATCTTTGTTGTCTGTCATTAAACAACATAAAATTAGTTTTATTAAGATTCAGTGAAAGTCTGTTTATGTCAAACCAGTTGATAACTTTTATCAGTTTGTCATTTATCACTCTAGTTACTTCATTCATGTCTGACCCTGAATAGAACAATGTTGTGTCATCAGCAAATAAAACAGTACCGAGTAGCTTAGTTACATCTACAAGATCATTAATAAATAGTATGAACAGTTTAGGTCCAAGGACCGACCCTTCCGGTACACCATAATTAATCTCCTGCAGTTCTGATTTAGTGTTGTTTAGTTGGACAAATTGTTTTCTATTCTTTAAATAACTTATAACCCATTGGTGTGCTCTTATTCCATACTGATGTAATTTCTGAAGTAACCTTGAGTGATCGATAACATCAAAAGCTTTCTTCAAGTCAACAGTTTTTATTGTCCGGGTCTGTTTTTAACACACTGGGTGTACACTACAAGATTTTTACAGTCATAGACTAAAAACTTGAAAGGTAGCACCAGGGCTCTTCCCATTAGTCTTGCTGCCCCACCCTTAGTCATGACACAACCTCTGTTGTTATTTGACAGTATAATGAATACAAACTGATTGCTTGAGTGATTGATATACTGTAGCTGTCAATTTTAGTCCTTGAGTTAATTTACATTCTTTATTTGTTAACTATCACAGAATATGACTATCCTTTGTAGTATAGAGAGGAGACGCTGAAAATTTTGCCGACTTCTACGAAGTGCCTGCGCCTAATGTAGTGGGCTGGTCTGAAGAGAAAATTCCAGGGCCAAATTTTGATCCCAGTCCACCCCTGGAAACACCCCTGGGATTATACCCAAGCACAGTGGCCTTAATGCAAGACTACAGTGTTAGCAGTGGTGTTTTTGTTTCCTGCTAACTTAGCAAAGCAGCTCATATAAACTTTAGCTAGACTATATATTTGTACAAATATCTTATAATAAGGCCTTAATAATGGTATAAATAGCATGACGTTATGTTAGTGTGTCACCTTGTTTAAATGAAAAGACGAGGAAATGACTAAAATAAGTTTAGAAAGCCCTTTGAAATGTACTTACCCAAGCTCGTTCAGCTATCGCAAACTGCAGCTCTTGCAAGAGCACCTGGCTGCAGCCGCTGTGGATCTCCACAGTAACCGGATACATGTGACCTCCACACTAATTGGAAACACGTGACCTCAACAGTAGCCGAAACACGTGACCTCCACAGTAACCAGAAACACGTAACTTTAGTTTTTTTTTTTTGTTTTTTAATTAAACTTTTTCATTTACAAACAACATGGCATAAATTCCTTTGTTTTACATTACCCGGGAGCCAGAAAGCCAGGCTCTCGATTTACCGGTCGATCTACGTCCCAATCCTCACCTATGGTCATGAGCTTTGGGTAATGACCGAAAGAACGAGATCGCGGATACAAGCGGCCGAAATGAGTTTCCTCCGTAGGGTGGCCGGGCTCAGCCTTAGAGATAGGGTGAGGAGCTCGGACATTCGGGAGGGACTCGGAGTAGAACCGCTGCTCCTCCGGATCGAAAGGAGCCAGTTGAGGTGGTTTGGGCATCTGGTCAGGATGCCTCCTGGACGCCTCCCCGGGGAGGTGTTTCGGGCATGTCCTGCCGGCAGAAGGCCCCCGGGTCGACCCAGGACACGTTGGAGAGGTTACATCTCCAATCTGGTCCGGGAACGCCTTGGGGTCCTGCCGGAGGAGCTGGTGGACAAGGCCGGGGAGAGGACGGCCTGGAGCTCCCTAGTTGGGATGCTGCCCCCGCGACCCGGACCCGGATAAGCGGAGGAAGACGAGACGAGACGAGACAGAAGCAAAAAAATAACAAAAGAGACTTTGCATAGAAAGCAAGAATATTTGTGAAGGAAACGAACAAACAAACAAACAAACAAAAAAATAATAAATAAAAAAGAGACAAAGAGCTAGGGCTTTGTTTTCAAATCATACTTTTCAAAAAGATTAAGGAGTTTCATTGCATGTTTGCTTTTCATAAATTTAAGGGCTTTGGAGAAAGAAAGACACTCTTTATGAAATGTATAGAATCTAGGCTTCACATTTCCATATCTACATTTGTGAATATAAAATTTAGCTACAATGATTATGTTATTTACCAGAAAGTCCCATTCAGTGTTATCTAATAAGGCACCGTAAATGACATCGTTCTCAGAAAAGGGTTCAATACGTATCTTTGTGTATAGCCAGTCATGGATATCATTCCATAGAGCTTCAGAGTAAATGCATTGAAAAAATAAATGAACAGAGGTTTCTATATCATCACAAAATACACACTTATTTGTTTCAAAACCACATCTCTGTCGTAAGAATTCCCCATATGGTCATTTAAAACTCTATAATGGATTTCTTTGGCTTTTGGAGTTATAGGAAATTTGAGGTATTTAGAACGTAATGAGTATATAATACCTATGGAGAAAATTTGTTTAATGGAATTTCTGAAAGGCAGTAAAGGGTGTGAAATATCGTCAAGCATTTTTCTAATTGTTTTATTAGGAATTTTAACACACTTGAAGTCGAAGTTCCCAGCTACTAGATGAGGAAGAGTAGGGGAGACTGAATGAGAGTTCGAAACAATTACTTGAATTAGATTTAATGTAGGAAAAGGGATGGGTCTTATTATGGAAGCTAATGAATTCTGATCAACTGTAATATTATATTTGTTACAGAAATTCTCATGGGTCATCACATGCCCATCTTTTATCAGTCAAATGAATTAGGGACCAAATACATTCATCCAGTCCTTTTTATATTATGACTTATTTTTAATTGTAATATATCTATTGTTCCAAATCGGCGTGTTGTGTGAAGTGAAATTATGGTTGTATAAAAGTTTCCAATATAAAAGGACTTGTTGATGAAACCGGGATAATTTGATCGGAAGTTTTTTAATATTGAAATCGCATTTTAACAGAAGGTCAATGCCTCCAAACCTTTTGAAGATTTCCCCGGGATATGATACCAGAAGCTTTTATTGTTAAAGAATGATTTTAACCAGTTAATTTTCAGTGTTCCATCCATGATCTCAAAGTCAATAGCTTGTAGTCCACCATCTTTATATTCTTTGGTCATTTCTGCTCTCTTGATATAGTGCATTTTTTTCTCCATATATAATCAAAGTTGATTTGGTTGATCTTTTTAATGGCTCTGTTAGGAATGGTCAGTGAATATGCTGGGTAGATACATCTAGATATGCTCTCCATTTTAGTGAGAAAAACACTCCCAAGTAAACTGAAGTCTCTCAACAACCAGGAGTTCAGTTTAGTTTGACACTCTGCTATTGATCTCCATATATTCAAGTTTTCCCTTTCAGTTGGGTCTTTGGATATATGCATTCCTAAGTATTTTACTGTTGACCTAATAGGAATGTTATATGCTTCTGTTAAATCACTTTGATGAATTGGCATTAACTCGCATTTTTTAAAATTAAGACTAAGTCCGGAGGCCTGGGAGAACACGTTAGTCTCTGTAAGATGTTTCATAAAAATAGTTGTGTCGTCTGCAAGTCGACTAATGATTACAGGTAATCCCATAACATTCAAGGGAGCAATATCTGAATTTTTAATAAAAATAGAAAGCATTTCTGTAGTAATTATAAAGAGAAAGGTAGAGATAGGACACCCTTGTTTAATCCCTCTTTTAATATCAAATCGTGGTGACGTTCCATTTGCTAAACATTGAAAGATAAAGGGGTGTTCAATAGAATCAAAGGCTTTATGAAAGTATTGTTTGAAATTAGGATTTGCCAGGCGCCAGGGATCTACTAAGCTTTGATTGCCACAGAAATGAGATAAGGTGGAATTATGAGAATTATGTTGACACCTAGAAGGGTATCTATCCAAATGTTCATCATAAACCATGTTAAAATCTCCTCCAACAATAATACTTGCACTTGGGTAGGTTAGTTTTAGATTAGTGATATTATTAGAAAGTTCTGTAAGTAACAGTTTATTTTGATTTGGGTTATTAAAGCCATAGATATTAAGAACAATACAATACTGGTGATCACTATCTAAAACACAGATTAGCCAGTGACCATTGCTACTAGATTTAGAAGCCACTAATTTCCAAGGAGAGTTACAAAATAGAATGGCCACCCCAGTTGATTTGGTGGAGCCGTGGTCAAAAAGGATTTTATCCCCCATTGATTAACCCAGAATTTTTCGTCCTCCTGTTGTGAGTGTGTTTCTTGTAATAAAATAATGTTAGCTTTCTCACCCTTACAAAACACAAAAATAGATTTTCTCTTATTAATGTTTCTTAAGCCCCTAGCATTCAAAGAAATACAAAACAGATTAACATTCATTTTTAAACTAACTAAACTAACTAGCAACTGCTAGAGAACAACAATAACTTCAAACGACTTTTGGAAAAGTCTGCGAAGAAAAAAGGACATAAGGCTCAAAAAGGCACAAAAG
>SSNQ01034588.1:0-18222 GCA_006942095.1 Nothobranchius kuhntae | reverse complement strand
AGCTGGTCTCTGTCTGGCCAGAGGGCCTTATCAACATCACAGGCGATGTCCTCCTGGTCCAAACAGTGCTGGAAGTACCGCCTCGAGTGCCTCATGAAGCCCTGACAGGCCTCAAAGGCCACATCTCTACAAGCCTCCTCCATGGCTTGAAGCAGTGGGACCTTGCTCTGTGGATTCCTTTCGTACACCTTCCACCTCCAGGCTGAGAAAAACTCCTCAGTGGGATTGAGGAAGGGGGAATAAGGTGGAAGGTGTAAAATGGAAAACCGTGGGTGGTCCTGAAACCACTCATACACCTGGGTAGCCTTGTGGAAACTTACTTTTATGCTGCAGTCCCTGATTGCAAATTGCTCGCCAGACCCGAAAGTTTAGAGATTTGAATGTTTGTGTGTTGTTGATTGAAGCTTTGAGAATTTATGTGGAAAGTGTGTGTAAACCTGAAAATTGTGTGCTGTGGTTTGACAGCAAGGTAATGTGAAATTGACATCAGAGTGTAAAGGAAGAAAATCAGAGTTCTAATATGATAAGGAAATCTTAAGTAGTGATAAATTGAGTCAAGCGATTGGGAACAGAAGTAGAGGTTGTGAAAATTGTGCCTCATTTTTGCTTTTTGAGTTTCAGCAAACGAAAAAAAACTGTAAGCCTTGTTTCATAGTGGGAGGAAAATATAAAGTATCAGTTGCTTCATTTAACATAAGAATAAATGGATTTTTTAACAGATCCCAAAAGTGTCAATAGAAATTAGACGTTAGGCCGTCACAACCGGGGGATTTATTTAAGGCTAAGTTTTTTACTGCGTTGTCTAGTTCAAGCATAGTAATATCAGCATCGCATAACTCTGCAAAATCATCATCTATACTCGGGATAAAGTTCTTAATGTGATCAAAGAAAAAGTTTGAATCAGTCTCAGAAAAGGCCACTGAGTATAATTTGCTGTAGAAAGATGTCAATTCTTTTGTAATCAAAGTTGGATCTGTACATATTTGATTTTGAATTAGCAAAGTTTTAATTGAATTTCTTTCTTGCCTTCGTCTTTCTAATTGACAAAAATAAGCTGTGCTTTTTCCACCATCTTCAATCCAGTTAGCTCTGGATCTTATGTAGGCTCCTTCTGCTTTTTTTAGATACATTTCATCAAGCTTACCTTGTAGAGTGAATAACTTTTGTTTGTCACTTTCATTTGGTGATGCCTTATTACAATACGTATTAATTTCTTTAATTAGATTAAGTTCTGCTAGTTTATTGTTTTTGTGAAATGATTTCCCAAAATGGATGGAGAATTCTCGAAATTTGAATTTTAGAAACTCTCACTTTGACACATAAGACCCTATAGTGTTATCAGCCATCACTTCAGTGATTAGAGATTTAATACCATCACAGTATTTCTGAGGTTAGTAATGCAGAATTGAATTTCCAGTAGCCTTTATTTCTGTGCCCACCACCAGGAGGCGCAAATTTCAACTTTATAACTGAGTGATCAGACAGAGGAACTGCTGACATGCAGTAGTCTGAGACATGAGATATAACTGAAGCAGAAATTAACCAGAAGTCAATTCTAGATTTTGGGTTATTATTTGGTTTGAACCAGGAGTATTGTTTGAAATTAGGATTTGCCAGGCGCCAGGGATCTACTAAGCTGTGATTGCCACAGAAATGAGACAAGGTGGAATTATGAGAACTATGTAGACACCTAGAAGGGTATCTATCCAAATGCTCATCATAAACCATGTTAAAATCTCCTCCAACAATAATACTTGCACTTGGGTAGGTTAGTTTTAGATTAGTGATATTATTAGAAAGTTCTGTAAGTAAGAGTTTATTTTGATTTGGGTTGTTAAAGCCATAGATATTAACAACAATACAATACTGGTGATCACTATCTAAAACACAGATTAGCCAGTGACCATTGCTACTAGATTTAGAAGCCACTAATTTCCAAGGAGAGTTACAAAATAGAATGGCCACCCCAGTTGATTTGGTGGAGCCGTGGTCAAAAAGGATTTTATCCCCCATTGATTAACCCAGAATTTTTCGTCCTCCTGTTGTGAGTGTGTTTCTTGTAATAAAATAATGTTAGCTTTCTCACCCTTACAAAACACAAAAATAGATTTTCTCTTATTAATGTTTCTTAAGCCCCTAGCATTCAAAGAAATACAAAACAGATTAACATTCATTTTTAAACTAACTAAACTAACTAGCAACTGCTAGAGAACAACAATAACTTCAAACGACTTTTGGAAAAGTCTGCGAAGAAAAAAGGACATAAGGCTCAAAAAGGCACAAAAGGATATGTGAGGGTCAAGTCCCTTCAATATCTTGTATTATTGGACCATCCGAACCTTATTTAAGTCTTTGTGTTCTTTAGACCGTGATTTTGTGACCATCAATGTAACCGTCTCCTCCTCTGTAGTACGCCCATTTTCCAGCCGCCCATGCTTGTTGTATCTTAGGCCACAGCGCCATCCGAGCCTCCCTGTCAGCTTTGCAGAGGTCTTCAATGAATCCGATCCCCAGTTCTTTGCAAATGGAGGAATCCTTGGTCATCTTCCACAGCGCGTCACGGTGTAATCTTTGTGTGAACTGGACGAGGACATGCCTGGTTCTTTTCTCCTCTCTTCTCCCTAGCCGATGAGCAGAATCCACGATATGGTTGATGTTCGGAGCCCATTCAGGTGAGATTTTTTTCAGCAAGTTTGCTATCATATCTCGCGTGTCTTCTCCTTCACGTTCCTTTAATCCTTTGACTCTGAGGTTCCATCGGCGTTTGTACCTCTCTAACTCCAGGACACTTTCCATTAGCATGACGTTATCTTTTTTATTGACTGTTACCTCTCGCTCCATGGTTTGTAGCCACGTTTTACAGTCTTTGATCTCCGTTGCGTTGAACTCCACCCCTTTAGCCATGCTAGCGAGCATATTGGAGTTGTGACTTATTTGCGTGCCAAGGCCCTCCACTTTATCTGTGAGCTTTTTTATCGCTTCAAGGATGGCCTTCGTACCTTCATCTGTAGTCTGGTCCTTCATTTTGGAGGTTGGTTGGTTCTTTGCCGGAGAGAAAGGTTCTTTCCTTTTGAGGCTCTCAGCCAAAGTTTCCATCTTTGCTGCGTAGTTGTGGTGGGTAGCGGCCGTGTCACGGCTTGAAGACGGTTTCATGGCTTAACTCTTTCTTATAAATGAATTTCACAATGACATAAGGCTTGAAATATCTGGTGAATATAGCTGGATGGTCAAGTTGTTGAATAACTGGGACAAATAGATCACATTCAGAATTTGTGATGCACCCGCTCCGCCATTTTGCCCCGGAATCCACGTAACTTTAGTTAAATCGACTTTGACCAAATTGCGATTTCTCGACGGCAGCGGACTGAAAACCGAGGGGAAAACGCACCTCTCACTCTGATTGGTTGAGCCTGTTGTCATGGAAACCAGAGCCGACCAATGACAACCCTCCCTCTGTGGCTCCTCCTTCCGCCCCCACCCTTGCCCTCATCCCCTGCTCCACTCGCCTCTGCAGATACACACAGCTGCAATTTGCAACACACAACCTGCCAAAAGTGTTTCAAAAGTCAGACTCGCGAGAGGAGAGTTGTGCGCTTGTAAAACAACAACTGAGCATGCACAGAAACGTATTTGAGAAGTTGTATTTACTGGGTCGCAGAAGAAAATTTTACATATAAATTTATTTTGTTTCACATACAATTTACTTTTTCTTACAAGTACCATTTATCTTCACAATTTCACACATGTTGATGTGCAGCTTCTCACGTTTTAATGCACAGACACTCACCTCAAAACTTCAAGCTCACATTTTACGGTACACACACTCACATCCAATCTTCAAGCCCACACTGTGTTGTACGGACTCAGACAACACATTTACAAACTTGTGCATTTTGACACATATTAATCGTGAAAATAGTTTCAAAAATCAGATGTGTGAGAGGAAAGCTGTGCAATTGTAATAAAAAAGTTGAGCGTGTGCAGAAACAGATCTGTACACTTGTGTTTACAGACTTGTAGTTGAAAATGACACACACACACAACTGTATTTTATTTCGCATGCATGTGAGTGTTTCTTACAGATACACATTTAGCTTTACAGGTTTATGGGTGTTGGTGTACAGCTCCTCACACTGTACTGCACGCGCACACACACACGCACACACACACACACACACACACACACACACACACACACTGTTTTCAAGCACCCATCATGTAGTACAAATACACACAACAGATCTACAAGTTTGTGCTTTTTGAAACAGAATGACCTTCATATGTTTCATGCACTCTGGTGCTGTGTCAAAAGGAACTGTGGAAAAGGCTGAATAACCTTGGAGGAATAGCTCCTTCATCACGTTACATACACAAGATTATCTATATGGGACTTGAAGGAGAGGGAGTCATCAAGTATCTTCCTATATGTCCTATAACATTTTGTGTCAAGACCTCTAATTTTTTCCAGTAATCTGATGTTTTTCTTGTAGGAGTCAAAGGTCAAAATGTTTAGAGCGATGACCAAAATAGAAGCCATGCCTCCTGGTTGTTATTTAAAACATGTTAATTTAGCCTTTTGTCTTCGTCCACCCAGCAGGTTTCTACTTTGCTTATTTTTAGAATTAAAAGACAAAACCATTTGTTTTGGTCATCTGGTTGACGTAAACAGTTGAGTGAATGGAACATTCAGTGCATAAAATATGGATGAAGCAGGAAAATGACAAGGATGTTTTGATAAACGTTCTGATTACATATAACTTATTCTAGAAGTAAGATAGATATTTTTGTTTCTCCTGGTTTTAGAAATGCTTGAAAATATGTGTTCAGTGTTCAATACTTCCAATCATATCTGTTATTTTTCTGGGGTTAACTTGGTGGTCTAAATCAGGAGTGTCAAACTCAAATTCACACTGGGCCGAAATGAAAAACTGGGACGAAGTCGCGGGCCAAACTCAATTTTTTTTTTTTAAGTGACTGCAATGTGCACATTTTCCTTTATCTACAGGTATGTATGGTTGCACCTTTTCATTTGGAAACAAACTTATTTTTGCAGTAACACTGAATCTGGAATAACCAAATTACACACGAGCGAATCGATTTTAAATAAAGCACATTGGTGGTATTTGTTACTTATTATGTCTCAATTCTTTTAAATATTTGTATTCCTTAAAATGTGTATCAATTCAGAATTTCTTTTTTTATCTTTTGAATCTTTTAAGTATTTCTATTTTACATTTTCTTTTTATTCGTATTTTTTACTCTCCTTTAATGAATGCTATTGCTCCTGTGACACCAAGCTTTCACCACTGAGGGACAATAAAGGGTTGTTCTATTTATTTCTATTTTATTCTTCTATCTGTAATGGTTCCAGCTCCTGTTTTAAAGCAGGTGAAATCATTTTTCACAAGCCAACAACAAAAATTAATAATAATTCTCTTAGGTGAGATTCCATTTTCATTTATTACCTTTCATGCGTTGGAGCAGACAAAGTGCATGAAATCAAAATAATGCAAGCTCAGTTTGCTCCAGTCTAATTTACTGTGATGCTCACCTTTTCCAGCCAGAAACTCCTGCATCTCTGTGGTTGGCTCTGAGCTGATGAAGGAGTTCATCAGTGAGACTCCTGTGTTGTCTAGTTCATCTTCATCACAGACCACAGTTGCTCACATAAGTTTGTGCTGCTGAACATGGAGAGTATCTGAGCAGCTGGACCATGCAGTTGTGTCAGTGTGGAAAGATATACACTGCAGCAGCCATAGAGTCATACTGACTTGAGAGTGTCATTAAATCATCTTGGTCTGGAAGGTCGGTGCGCTTTCTGTCTGCAGCAAACAGATTACTGAGCGGTTAAAATCCCTTTCTGGGCTTCAAAGTCGGCAATTTGCTGATTAAACTTGGCGCTGAGTAAATGGAGTGTTTTCAGTTTGTCCGAGGCAGAGGAGGTAACGCTGCAGATGCTGATGCTAGTAGCATGGGCGCTAATGACTATAAAAATACCGATTTTTCTCCTTGAAGCATAAGCATGTTCCATCTTTGTTGAAACATCCTTCCTTCTGCATCAATCTTCCTTGACATTTTGGGATAATTTGTGGATAGTTATTTTCACTTGTTGCATTAAGTAAACACGAATTTGGATACATTGTAACCTAGTGGCGAGATACTGCAACTGCACTGGGAACACAATCATCATGCTTTATCGGAAATATAGTTTATATTCAATATATGCTTTGAAGCGGCATAGACCCATTTTGAGACACTTGTGTCTGACACATGTGGTCTAAATTATTTGGCTCCAGCATATCTGGCAGACACTGCATTCGTGTGTTCCCTCTTGGGCACTCCGTTCAGAGGACTTGTCCTTGTTCGTGGTACCTCGGTCACGGCTAAAGATGTGTGGAGACAGAGCCTTTTCAGATGCAGCTCACTAAACTATGGAATGAGCTTCCGTTACACATTCGGCAGTCCTCTTTTCTACCAGTTTTTAAATCCAAGCTGACGACCCATTTTTATGAACTGGCTTTTAAATCTGTGTGGGTGATTGACTGTGTTGCTTTTTTAGTCTCATTTTTATTTGGTTGTGTTTTGTTCATTTTTAGTGGATTTCATGTGCTTTGTTTTCATCTGTAAAGCACGTTGGTGGCATGTAAGTGTCTGTAAGGTGCATTATAAATAAAGTTTGAGTCGAGGAACCTGCTCTTACCTTTTCTTACTATGGTTTCCTTATGGAGCTACTTTAGGCTTCCCAGTTGATGAATGAGATGAGGCCAAACTACAGTGTAAAATTATGCATCAAGTGGCCTCAAGAGAAGCCCGTTTTGTCAGATAGACTCCTCCACACCTCCAAGACCAAACCACAGACAACGCTGAAATCAAGGCGCTGTCTCCTGGCATCTATGCTGACCTTTACCTCCAGCTCAGACAGATCCCGCCATCTCCATCATCAAAGCTTGACAAACGTTTTAATCCCCAAATTAACGTCAAGATTTTCTGGTCAATATCAGAATAGTTAAGATTTTCTTAGAAAACCCCAGCAGGCTTTTCTCTCCAACATGGTCCATCAGCACCAACCTGCTGGGTTGGAGACACAAAAGAGTCAGATGGTGAAGTCAGATATGTTAAACAGCTTCAGATGTGGTCGCTGCTCCTGACCCACCCTGACCAGTCCCGGTACTAACTGGGACTCTTGGGTGAGGGTTGGGTGTGTTTGCCCCACGGTGTTGGTCTTCATCTAATCAGCTGTCATCAGTGACTGACAGGTCCATCAGGTGGAGCAAAGGCATATAAACCCAGTGTTTAGTTCAGGAAGGCATCCTTTATCCAGCGACTGCTGCTTGGATTAATCAAGGTAAAAGCTGACTTCTATTTATCTGCTGTTATTGGTAGTGATGGATATCCATGTCAGAGATTTTATATTAGTATGTTAGTGTGGATTTCCTTCCTGAACACTAAAATAACACATTTTACCCAGATGGTGTCGGGTCTTCTCTTCCTGTTGCTCCTCGGAAACGTAAGTTTGCAGAAGTTCTTATGTAGTTCTTTGGCTGCAGTTATTTTCTCAATTATGACCTGATGAGAAACAGTCTCTGAACCAGTGAAATGTGTTCAAAACAAAGCAGAAATATCAGTTGACATTTGATCCTTTTGCTGAGAAATGTTATGCATAGAGATGATCCTCCTCATCCTTTATGGTCTCTGATTAGATCAGATCTCATTTCATACAAACAACTAAAAGCTCAGATTTAAAATAAATGACAAAGCTGGCTTATTATAGAGCTGTCAGTTCCACCAGTCAGTCCATTTCATATAGGAATGTTTTTCTACTGGTCACATTTTGTTTCTGTTTATTTTTACATCAACAGATGTTTTCTGAAGTGTGGTCAATAAGTAGGTGCTTTTCTTACTCTACAGCTCCAGGTTTTTTTTTTTTTTCAGATTAATGCATCATGATTAACTCACTGTTAGTTTTCCATGAATCTATTTAATGTTGACCATGAACAAAACCAACTCTGATTTAATTAATTTTGTCTGACGATTTATTTTTGGAACAGATCATCTCATCATATGTGAGAATTCAGTGGTCCTGCTGAAATGTGGTAAGACTCCCATAATTAATTAGTGCTGACTAACTTCGTTGTCAGTAACTAGTGGTCTCCTCTTCCTCCCAAAGTCTCTTGCATTTTCTAACTTGCAAAAACATAACTTCCTAAAGAGCGTTACTATTCACACTAGTTTGAGTCACTTTTTCATTACTGTTAAATTCCTGCAGAACAGACGCGAGACCGTGAAACTCAAAGGAATTGAAGACGTTGAAACATTTCAGAAATGTTGTTCATACATTTGTCTCCCACCTCCACAGCTCTCTGAAGTACTTTTGCTTGTTGCATTTGGCTGTTGGAGAATTCACTGGGCTAAAACTTTTCTACTTGACCTTTTATCTCAGGTCGAGGAAAGAAGATTTATGTGAGGTCTGCTGACTATGGACGTCATGATTCCACCACCTGCTCTGCCGGACGTCCTCCATCTCAGCTCCAAAATGTTTCTTGCTCCACTCTCAGCAGTGTTGTTGCACACATGTACTGTTTATTTCTTTTTCTTTAAACTACAAGATTAGAGCATGGATAAACCTTTAATCTGTTGTTTTCTCATGTTGCTCTTCGTCCACAGCTGTAACGGGCATCGCAGCTGTAGCATCACAGCCAGTAACTCTGTGTTTGGAGATCCCTGCCCAGGAACTTACAAGTACCTGGACGTAGCCTACAGATGTCGCTGTGAGTAAACACCAATTTAACCCTGAAGTTTTGTGTCATAAAATTCTTCTGTGCTACAGGAACCAACTTGATTTATGTTTTTCTTCTCAGAGTTTGATTCTTAAATATCTGAATCATTGGTGGCCCTTTCCTGAAGGCATGGAGTTGTTTAAAGACCAAATTTGAGTCTGAAAAGCATCATTGAAATGAATTAATCTGTGATTGTTGATTTAATTAGATCAATAAAGAAAATTAATTCATCTCTTCACATAGTTTTTCTTCGTGATTTTATTTTCCCTCTGAAATATTAGATTTAACGGTGCATTGTTTCTTTTTCAAGGAGCGTTTTTTGCCACATTGCTTAAAACGTTCTTCATATACTGATAACAACCAATATAAATGAATGTTTTGGATTTAACCAGGTGGAAAAAAACACGAAATATTTATTGTGAATCCAGACTTTTTTATTTAAAGTATTACTGGTGGAAAATCCCATCCAATCATTGTGCTGGCGCCTGTTCTCATTTTTTTTTTAAATTAACCTTCAACTTTCTGACTGGGTTCAAAGAACTGCATCATAAGCTCAATTATGATATGATTCAATCAATGAGAAAATTAAACAATGTTTCTTCTCACAAGACCTGAGCTCCCAATTGGTTAGCCCAGGTTTCCGCCATCCAGGAAAAAATATTGGTTCAATATCATAAATTACAAAAATGAAACCACAGCATAAAGGCCAGAGACACTTGAGTCCACAAGAGGCTTCAGGAACTCACAAAAACCATATCCACTCCCAGTATCCAAGACAACACACAAACGGATAGACCAAGAGAGAGACAGAATACACCACTCTTTGTCAAAATTTTGACAGTTTTATTGCTTTATGACCTCTTACGACCCTTTATGCACATAGGAGCTATGTTGTCTGGGGCACTTTGTGCCCCTGGTAGGGTCTCCCAGGAAGTAAATTCAAAGAGTCGGAGTACCCGGCCTGGAGGGCTACCGGGGTCCCACCCTGGAGCCAGGCCTGGGGTGGGGGCCCGTGAGCGAGCGCCTGGCGGGCTTTTGCCCATGGGACCCGGCCGGGCCCAGCCCAAACCGGATACATGGGCTCATCCAACTGTGGACCCACCACCCGCAGGCAGAGCTGGGTTAACGCAAAGGCAAAGTAGGCACGTGCCTAGGGCCTGATTGGCTGGATGGGGCCCAGACAGAGGAACAAAATTAAAACTAAATAAATTAAAAATTAAATGTACAAATGTCCTATGATAGAATTTGTAGATAGGACTCCTATCTACAATTTATTTCCATATTTACTAATTAACTAAAAATAGTGACAATGTTTATCTTAACCATAGACCGTTTCATTGGCTACGTCACATTAAGGCGCCACCCAATTAAGGACGTCAGAGAAGCGGTCAGAGTCAGAGCGGGACACAACAAAGCTAGCAGTTGTTTTTGAGTAGGCTAACTTTCACGATGCTTTTGGGTGCGGCAAAACGTAAAAAAAAAAAAATGAAGTGGAACAAAAGAAGAGACAGCGGGGGAGCTTTACAGAAGCTTCTGTCGGGCTGTTCGGGCAGCCGTCCGACAGCTGTGAACCTGCTCGAGTCAGCAGAGGCCGGGCCCAAGTCAGAACTGGAGGAGACACGACCCGAAGACATGGTGGAAGATGCGGCGGGAAATGTGGCGGAAGACGCTGTAGCACCAACGCNTTTGAAGCGGCATAGACCCATTTTGAGACACTTGTGTCTGACACATGTGGTCTAAATTATTTGGCTCCAGCATATCTGGCAGACACTGCATTCGTGTGTTCCCTCTTGGGCACTCCGTTCAGAGGACTTGTCCTTGTTCGTGGTACCTCGGTCACGGCTAAAGATGTGTGGAGACAGAGCCTTTTCAGATGCAGCTCACTAAACTATGGAATGAGCTTCCGTTACACATTCGGCAGTCCTCTTTTCTACCAGTTTTTAAATCCAAGCTGACGACCCATTTTTATGAACTGGCTTTTAAATCTGTGTGGGTGATTGACTGTGTTGCTTTTTTAGTCTCATTTTTATTTGGTTGTGTTTTGTTCATTTTTAGTGGATTTCATGTGCTTTGTTTTCATCTGTAAAGCACGTTGGTGGCATGTAAGTGTCTGTAAGGTGCATTATAAATAAAGTTTGAGTCGAGGAACCTGCTCTTACCTTTTCTTACTATGGTTTCCTTATGGAGCTACTTTAGGCTTCCCAGTTGATGAATGAGATGAGGCCAAACTACAGTGTAAAATTATGCATCAAGTGGCCTCAAGAGAAGCCCGTTTTGTCAGATAGACTCCTCCACACCTCCAAGACCAAACCACAGACAACGCTGAAATCAAGGCGCTGTCTCCTGGCATCTATGCTGACCTTTACCTCCAGCTCAGACAGATCCCGCCATCTCCATCATCAAAGCTTGACAAACGTTTTAATCCCCAAATTAACGTCAAGATTTTCTGGTCAATATCAGAATAGTTAAGATTTTCTTAGAAAACCCCAGCAGGCTTTTCTCTCCAACATGGTCCATCAGCACCAACCTGCTGGGTTGGAGACACAAAAGAGTCAGATGGTGAAGTCAGATGTGGTCGCTGCTCCTGACCCACCCTGACCAGTCCCGGTACTAACTGGGACTCTTGGGTGAGGGTTGGGTGTGTTTGCCCCATGGTGTTAGTCTTCATCTAATCAGCTGTCATCAGTGACTGACAGGTCCACCAGGTGGAGCAAAGGCATATAAACCCAGTGTTTAGTTCAGGAAGGCATCCTTTATCCAGCGACTGCTGCTTGGATTAATCAAGGTAAAAGCTGACTTCTATTTATCTGCTGTTATTGGTAGTGATGGATATCCATGTCAGAGGTTTTATATTAGTATGTTAGTGTGGATTTCCTTCCTGAACACTAAAATAACACATTTTACCCAGATGGTGTCAGGTCTTCTCTTCCTGTTGCTCCTCGGAAACGTAAGTTTGCAGAAGTTCTTGTGTAGTTCTTTGGCTGCAGTTATTTTCTCAATTATGACCTGATGAGAAACAGTCTCTGAACCAGTGAAACGTGTTCAAAACAAAGCAGAAATATCAGTTGATATTTGATCCTTTTGCTGAGAAATGTTATGCATAGAGATGATCCTCCTCATCCTTTATGGTCTCTGATCAGATCAGATCTCATTTCATACCAACAACTAAAAGCTCAGATTTAAAATAAATGACAAAGCTGGCTTATTATAGAGCTGTCAGTTCCACCAGTCAGTCCAGTTCATATAGAAATGTTTTTCTACTGGTCACATTTTGTTTCTGACTGTTTATTTTTACCTCAACAGATGTTTTCTGAAGTGTGGTCAATAAGTAGGTGCTTTTCTTACTCTACAGCTGCAGTTTTTTTTTTCAGATTAATGCATCACGATTAACTCACTGTTAGTTTTCCATGAATCTATTTAATGTTGACCATGAACAAAACCAACTTTGATTTAATTAATTTTGTCTGACGATTTATTTTTGGAACAGATCATCTCATCATATGTGAGAATTCAGTGGTCCTGCTGAAATGTGGTAAGACTCCCATAATTAATTAGTGCTGACTAACTTCATTGTCAGTAACTAGTGGTCTCCTCTTCCTCCCAAAGTCGTCTCATATCTTGCATTTTCTAACTTACAAAAACATAACTTCCTAAAGAGCGTTACTATTCACACTAGTTTGAGTCACTTTTTCATTACTGTTAAATTCCTGCAGGACAGACGCGAGACCGTGAAACTCAAAGGAATTGAAGACGCTGAAACATTTCAGAAATGTTGTTCATACATTTGTCTCCCACCTCCACAGCTCTCTGAAGTACTTTTGCTTGTTGCATTTGGCTGTCGGAGAATTCACTGGGCTAAAACTTTTCTACTTGACCTTTTATCTCAGGTCGAGGAAAGAAGATTCATGTGAGGTCTGCTGACTATGGACGTCATGATTCCACCACCTGCTCTGCCGGACGTCCTCCATCTCAGCTCCAAAATGTTTCTTGCTCCACTCTCAGCAGTGTTGTTGCACACAAGTACTGTTTATTTCTTTTTCTTTAAACTACAAGATTAGAGCATGGATAAACCTTTAATCTGTTGTTTTCTCATGTTGCTCTTCGTCCACAGCTGTAACGGGCATCGCAGCTGTAGCATCACAGCCAGTAACTCTGTGTTTGGAGATCCCTGCCCAGGAACTTACAAGTACCTGGACGTAGCCTACAGATGTCGCTGTGAGTAAACACCAATTTAACCCTGAAGTTTTGTGTCATAAAATTCTTCTGTGCTACAGGAACCAACTTGATTTATGTTTTTCTTCTCAGAGTTTGATTCTTAAATATCTGAATCATTGGTGGCCCTTTCCTGAAGGCATGGAGTTGTTTAAAGACCAAATTTGAGTCTGAAAAGCATCATTGAAATGAATTAATCTGTGATTGTTGATTTAATTAGATCAATAAAGAAAATTAATTCATCTCTTCACATAGTTTTTCTTCGTGATTTTATTTTCCCTCTGAAATATTAGATTTAACGGTGCATTTTTTCTTTTTCAAAGAGCGTTTTTTGCCACATTGCTTAAAACGTTCTTCATATACTGATAACAACCAATATAAATGAATGTTTTGGATTTAACCAGGTGGAAAAAAACACGAAATATTTATTGTGAATCCAGACTTTTTTATTTAAAGTATTACTGGTGGAAAATCCCATCCAATCATTGTGCTGGCGCCTGTTCTCATTTTTTTTTTAAAATTAACCTTCAACTTTCTGACTGGGTTCAAAGAACTGCATCATAAGCTCAATTATGATATGATTCAATCAATGAGAAAATTAAACAATGTTTCTTCTCACAAGACCTGAGCTCCCAATTGGTTAGCCCAGGTTTCCGCTATCCAGGAAAAAATATTGGTTCAATATCATAAATTACAAAAATGAAACCACAGCATAAAGGCCAGAGACACTTGAGTCCACAAGAGGCTTCAGGAACTCACAAAAACCATATCCACTCCCAGTATCCAAGACAACACACAAACGGATAGACCAAGAGAGAGACAGAATACACCACTCTTTGTCAAAATTTTGACAGTTTTATTGCTTTATGACCTCTTACGACCCTTTATGCACATAGGAGCTATGTTGTCTGGGGCACTTTGTGCCCCTGGTAGGGTCTCCCATGACAAATTGGTCTTAGGTGAAGGGTGAGACAAAGAACGGTTCACAGGATCTTTCATGGAAGTAAATTCAAAGAGTCGGAGTACCCGGCCTGGAGGGTTACCGGGGTCCCACCCTGGAGCCAGGCCTGGGGTTGGGGCCCGTGAGCGAGCGCCGCGGGCTTTCGCCCATGGGGCCCGGCCGGGCCCAGCCCAAACCGGATACATGGGCTCATCCAACTGTGGACCCACCACCCGCAGGCAGAGCCGGATTAACGCAAAGGCAAAGTAGGCACGTGCCTAGGGCCTGATTGGCTGGATGGGGCCCAGACAGAGGAACAAAATTAAAACTAAATAAATTAAAAATTAAATGTACAAATGTCCTATGATAGAATTTGTAGATAGGACTCCTATCTACAATTTATTTCAATATTTACTAATTAACTAAAAATAGTGACAATGTTTATCTTAACCATAGACCGTTTCATTGGCTACGTCACATTAAGGCGCCACCCAATTAAGGACGTCAGAGAAGCGGTCAGAGTCAGAGCGGGACACAACAAAGCTAGCAGTTGTTTTTGAGTAGGCTAACTTTCACGATGCTTTTGGGTGCGGCAAAACGTTAAAAAAAAAATAAATGAAGAGGAACAAAAGAAGAGACAGCGGGGGGGCTTTACAGAAGCTTCTGTCGGGCTGTTCGGGCAGCCGCCCGACAGCTGTGAACCTGCTCGAGTCAGCAGAGGCCAGGCCCAAGTCAGAACTGGAGGAGACACGACCCGAAGACATGGTGGAAGATGCGGCGGGAAATGTGGCGGAAGACGCTGTAGCACCAACGCNGACACACACACACACACACACACACACACACACACACACACACACACACACACACACACACACACACACACACACACACACAGTTTTCAAGCACCCATCATGTAGTACAAATACACACAACAGATCTACAAGTTTGTGCTTTTTGAAACAGAATGACCTTCATATGTTTCATGCACTCTGGTGCTGTGTCAAAAGGAACTGTGGAAAAGGCTGAATAACCTTGGAGGAATAGCTCCTTCATCACATTACATACACAAGATTATCTATATGGGACTTGAAGGAGAGGGAGTCATCAAGTATCTTAGGTCCTATAACATTTTGTGTCAAGACCTCTAATTTTTTCCAGTAATCTGATGTTTTTCTTGTAGGAGTCAAAGGTCAAAATGTTTAGAGCGATGACCAAAATAGAAGCCATGCTTCCTGGTTGTTATTTAAAATATGTTAATTTAGCCTTTTGTCTTCGTCCACCTAGCAGGTTTCTAGTTTGCTTATTTTTAGAATTAAAAGACAAAACCATTTGTTTTGGTCATCTGGTTGACGTAAACAGCTGAGTGAATGGAACATTCAGTGCATAAAATATGGATGAAGCAAGAAAATGACAAGGATGTTTTGATAAACTTTCTGATTACATATAACTTATTCTATAAGTAAAATAGATATATTTGTTTCTCCTGGTTTTAGAAATGCTTGAAAATATGTGTTCAGTGTTCAATACTTCCAATTATATCTGTTATTTTTCTGGGGTTAACTTGGTGGTCTAAATCAGGAGTGTCAAACTCAAATTCACACTGGGCCGAAATGAAAAACTGGGACGAAGTCGCGGGCCAAACTCAATTTTTTTTTTTAAGTGACTGCAATGTGCACATTTTCCTTTATCTACAGGTATGTATGGTTGCACCTTTTCATTTGGAAACAAACTTATTTTTGCAGTAACACTGAATCTGGAATAACCAAATTACACACGAGCGAATCGATTTTAAATAAAGCACATTGGTGGTATTTGTTACTTATTATGTCTCAATTCTTTTAAATATTTGTATTCCTTAAAATGTGTATCAATTCAGAATTTCTTTTTTTATCTTTTGAATCTTTTAAGTATTTCTATTTTACATTTTCTTTTTATTCTTATTTTTTACTCTCCTTTAATGAATGCTATTGCTCCTGTGACACCAAGCTTTCACCACTGAGGGACAATAAAGGGTTGTTCTATTTATTTCTATTTTATTCTTCTATCTGTAATGGTTCCAGCTCCTGTTTTAAAGCAGGTGAAATCATTTTTCACAAGCCAACAACAAAAATTAATAATAATTCTCTTAGGTGAGATTCCATTTTCATTTATTACCTTTCATGCGTTGGAGCAGACAAAGTGCATGAAATCAAAATAATGCAAGCTCAGTTTGCTCCAGTCTAATTTACTGTGATGCTCACCTTTTCCAGCCAGAAACTCCTGCATCTCTGTGGTTGGCTCTGAGCTGATGAAGGAGTTCATCAGTGAGACTCCTGTGTTGTCTAGTTCATCTTCATCACAGACCACAGTTGCTCACATAAGTTTGTGCTGCTGAACATGGAGAGTATCTGAGCAGCTGGACCATGCAGTTGTGTCAGTGTGGAAAGATATACACTGCAGCAGCCATAGAGTCATACTGACTTGAGAGTGTCATTAAATCATCTTGGTCTGGAAGGTCGGTGCGCTTTCTGTCTGCAGCAAACAGATTACTGAGCGGTTAAAATCCCTTTCTGGGCTTCAAAGTCGGCAATTTGCTGATTAAACTTGGCGCTGAGTAAATGGAGTGTTTTCAGTTTGTCCGAGGCAGAGGAGGTAACGCTGCAGATGCTGATGCTAGTAGCATGGGCGCTAATGACTATAAAAATACCGATTTTTCTCCTTGAAGCATAAGCATGTTCCATCTTTGTTGAAACATCCTTCCTTCTGCATCAATCTTCCTTGACATTTTGGGATAATTTGTGGATAGTTATTTTCACTTGTTGCATTAAGTAAACACGAATTTGGATACATTGTAACCTAGTGGCGAGATACTGCAACTGCACTGGGAACACAATCATCATGCTTTATCGGAAATATAGTTTATATTCAATATATGCCGTCAACATCAACGCCTTCACAGAAGGACGAACTGGAAGAACAGCAGCCAGCCAGAAGTGAGCCCAATATAGTCCTACAGGTGTAGCGTTATGAACATGCTATTTTCTGCCCTTAACAGCTGCCCTTTTCCACAGTAACAGTGTGCACGAATTGCCATGGTCGTGTGCTTGCTTTTGGTGTTTACATTCCAGGAGAGAAGACAGAAGAAGGACGAAGAACGCTTTTCATTAATTAATCAAAGAACTTTATTTCTAATAAAGCTAATCAAAACAACTGTTAGTCAATAATAATCAGGTGACTGATCTGTGAAATCAATGTAATGATTTATGTGTTTATTGAATAACAGGACTAACTATGCCAGACACTCTGATTCACATAAGGTAAACATGACACATTGTTCGCTCATTCCATTCAGAACCTCCGGTCTGTTGCGGGGCAGAGTTCTGTAGTGTTTATTTAATCTGTCCACTCCGATTGGCTAAGAATTATAAACAACTGAGTTTAATAAAACAGAGCAACGCCATTTTAACTTCAGTTCCATCTGAGCTCCATCAGAGTTTCAACGTAGCTCCAACCAGCTCTCAAAACCATCATCGCTAAGTGAATTGCAGACTGGCCAGCTGCATTTTCTACTTTTAAGCTGAGAACTGTCAAGCTGGAAAATTCTGTCGTTTATCAACAAGACGACGGTTCCTTCAGAATAAAAGCTGAACTCTCCGTGACGCTGACATCTGCCGTTGCTACCGGGAGCTATCCGTAGACGGGTTTTGTCCTGCTGCTGCACTGTTTCATCAGTTCCAGTACCAAGGAGGTTCGAGGACCTGACATTCCTGATCTGACCACGGGAGTCTCCTACATGGTACGTAGATTCGGCAAGATGGCGTTTCATGTTACTTCCTGCTGAAGCCCTCGTGGTTCGTAGTCAAAACATCTGACACCCAGATCCGCCTGCCTCAGCTGGAGATTCTGAACTGACACACACACACACACACACACACACACACACCAACACCTCAACATTCAAATCCATATGCATCCATCATATAGAGTTAGTCCTGGTGATTGTTTGAATTTATAATTATAGAAATTAAAGATTCTCAAACGATCCCAACTCTCTCTTTTCTTGTCTCTAAGTCAATACAAAGTGTTTGAATAAAACTCCCTGAAGTAAAAACAACCTCTTCTGATTATAAGGGCCTAGTTCATAGATTAATCTCTGGGCGTAATAAAAGTGTAAAGAATATATCTACTATATTCCGCTACACAGGAGCCACTAGACACAGAAAGGGTATGAACAACTAGCTACCCATCTGATCCTGCAAAGTGGTACCAAACTGATGACATGATGCGTGAGTACTTTGCACTAAACCATCC
>SSNQ01034587.1:1208839-1219604 GCA_006942095.1 Nothobranchius kuhntae | reverse complement strand
GCCTTCCTGACTGTGTTTCTCTCCTGCCCTGATTAGTTGTGTATTGGTTTCACCTGCCCTTGTTAACATGCCCATATGTTCCTGATTTTCCCCAGGGTATTTATACCTCCTGTCTCGTATGTCCTGTGTCGGATCATTGTCGTTTTGTGCATGTTCGTTTGTCCTGTCGCTCCCGTTCTACAATTAAATCATTTTTATTTTTTCATCCGTTGCCTGCTCTTCTGCCTCCTGAAACCCACCACCACACATGGTCTGCCACCTCCACCTGCAGAACATGGCATCCTGATTATTCATCAATAATAATCAACCAGAACATTTCTCTTTGTTTATCTTGAGAATGGAATCGCAGAATGCATACACAATGAGTGTAGCCACCTCCTGCAGCGGGACACCGAAGGGCATCTCCAGTCTCAAGTTGCCGTAAGCAACAGGAGACAAAGCGTCTACGTCAACCGCAGAGTTCAGATGGAAGGCAAACAGTGTGTAGCCTTGTTGATAATCTATCCTGTTCATTGCAAGGGGTAAATCTTTTACATGTCTGGAAGTGGCTATAAATAGATTATAAAATTCCCGGACGGATGTTCTTTGATCAAAACTTGGCTGGAATGCTTTTGATGGGATCTGTTTGCCATCTCTGCACAATGCAAGATATTCCACATTCATGTGGCGAAAATTAAACGGAGAAAGGTCTCTTCTCCCCATATAAGCTTCATGATCCACTAATCCCAGCACTATATATTTAGGGATAGCTCTGAGAAAAAGGTTCTCCAAATTGCATATCCTCGAATTTTGCGGGATCGAGTATGTTTTCACGGTGACGCGTGCTAAGAGGTACACGGTGTTTGCTTTTAGTAAAGCTGATTTGTTACCCAGATGTACGGCGGGCGAAATACTAACTTTTTTCACATAAAGCGAAGCACCCTGCAGTTTCAGCTTGTAGGTGGAGTCACGTGCCCCCATCAGGCAGAAAGCATTGCTGGCTCTTGTCAACTTAGTTTTGAGATCGACCGAGTTTACAAGAAGTTTTTCACAGAAAAATATATCGGAATGAAGAGGTCCGATCAGGTCCACCTCTCTGGAGCTTTCTGTAAAAATCGCTCGTAGGTTAAGGCCTCTATTTGGGCCATTATTTATAATGATGGAGTCATGCGCCCCGGCCGTGTCTTTGAAAAATAAGCCGGCGCTGAACTGAGATTTCAAACTTTCTTCAGAATAGTTCAGCAGAGTTTCAATAATTGCGCGGTAGGGATGCGTCGCGCTGGACTGAGAAATCAGGCGGTCGCTGAGGATCACGTCGCATTGTGAGAAAATTGTGTTTATAGGATAATTAATCAGAGCAGTGGCTGCTCCATCACCCTGAGGAGTCCCATCATCGTTGGTGATTTTCACACGTAAAAACAGCACCGTGTCGTTTAAATCTAAATATTTTTTGCCATCCCGGGACAAAAAAATTCTACTGGTCCGTTATCTGTCAGAGCCGATACGGGTTAAATCTCGCTGTGGATCTCATCTTCGATAGACAGTTGTGTCATGGGCACGGTGAAGAGGTCCAATTCGCTCAGTGTGCATTCTAATGATTTACTGTGAAGCAGCTACATGATTAGAAAATGTCAGAGCCTTGCAGATAGTTCTTCCTCTTTTGCTTGCGTTTTGTAACTGCTGCTTTTATTCTCTGGTCATTTCGTGAAGTAGATCCCTTTTCACGCCTACCGGGGGGTCACTTCTGGACTCGTCTTGACAGAACCATGAGCCCTGACCCCTCCTGGGCATTAGGCTCTGTGATTTTGCAGATGGCTTGCGTCAACAAGTCTGACGCGATCCCAGTCGCTGCCTTTTTGAGATGCGGTTTTGCCAAAGCAAATCCTTTTTTAACTGTGAGGGATCAAGTTAAAATGAGTGGAGGAACACAGGAAATCTCCAAAAATGGAGGCTCTTTAATTTCCTTTGCTTTTAAAATATCCTCACAAAAATAGCTCGAGCTCGTAAAAGAGGTCAAACAAACAAACTGAAACTCAATAAACTGCTAACTTATCATGCTGACTGACTGAAACCATAACCGACCTAACAAACAAAGACACAAAAGGGTATATATACACACACAGACCTTATGAACAATAGGGATTACTAGACAAACATTTACTAACTAAAACCACAAATCAGTACAGTCAGATTGTTTATAAACCTAAACACCCTAACCCATAAACCTAACTATTTAGCTTCAAACTTAAGTTAATTAACAAATGACAAAATAATAAACTAAAGGAAATCCTTCAGTCCCCTCCCCCTGGTGCAATTGGTTTGGCCCCATCAGCTCCTGTATTTAGCTGACAAAACCCCTTCAACACTGTTTGCCTGTCCCATCTCAGGACGCAGGAGGTGGAGAACCTCTCAGCACTGGTTAGAGAAAACATAATTTAACTTAAATAGAGCAAATGGCAGGCATAAAATACAGCAGTTAACTAAATGTGTGCGCTTACAGTCAGAACTAATGCATTTAAGCCGTCTAAACAAGAAATCCATAGAAATATAAACGTACATCCTGAAATCATGAAAGCGCATGAGTGTACTAACGTTAACTGTTGTGTGGACATGGATGTGGCCATCACATTAACAAAAGGTGATATAAATCTGAAGAGTCTTGAAAATATCGAACCGAAACCGCGACCGTATAAAAAAGGAACTCCACTAAAACCCGGGAGACCCTGACCGGCCTGAGTTACGTAATAATTAATACATCGGTTGGGGTCATTTCTCTGCAAGTGATAAATCATTTTTTGTTTGCAGGATGTATGCCGCGCCGAGTAAAAGAGTGTAACTGACCCTCTCACCCCGCTTCACGCGCGCTATATTGCTGCATTTCTCTGATAGGAGTGAGCAGGCCTGAAATGAAGCCTCACGGTGGTTTTTCCGTATAAGAAGTGAATTGGTTCATTCTGATCAGATTTGATTTCATTATAAATGTTTTCTATATGATTCGTAGAGACGGGGATGTAATCCACAGGGTTAAACACGTGGGTAATTGTTTCCCCAAAATGGCCTTCAACTTTCACCGTACGTAACAACGGTGCATACACATCCCCCACACGCTGCTCAGTCACTATGTCTTAATAGCAATAAAACTTATATAGACCACCGGTTAAACTGTGGGGGGTGAGGTGCTGATTTGACCGGTTTATTGCTGGATGATGTTTCAGGTGTCAGCCACTCCTCCACGTTAAAACCTAGCATATACGCCAAAGGTGCTGCAAATCTAAATTCTATTTTCACCACCAATCTGATATTCGAGAGTGGGGTCGGGGCCTCTGAAAATAAAGTAGAAATCAGGGTTAATCTTTCTCGTAGCAGTCTCACACTTGTTCTTAAGTTGTTGCAAATTTTTATAATATCCAGGCCTAATAGGAGCTCTGTTGATTTTCTGAGGTTCGCTCATTCTTCGCCATTTGAAAAAAGCACGCTTGTATGGTAAATTAAACCAGGAGTGGGTATAGGTGATTTCTGTTAACCCCACTTGCTACCTGCCATTCAGACTGATGTGCCACACGAGGTCGGTTCTGTAACTGGAAATTGTATTATTTTTAAATACATCGGTGCTGGCGTTACAGGGTAATGTAATATAAAAACCCTCCTCCCGTCTTAGATCCATATTTTTTATTTATTCTATCTGTCTTTTTAAATGTCATGGAGGTCTAAAGCCAACCAAGCCACTTAACACAAACTTGTCACTCTCCCAGTAATGTCCTGCGTTTTAAAACATTTTCAACGTGGAAGGATCTCTCGGTCGATAAGTTTACTTTCTGCAACTCGGCTTCATAAAATGACCCTTCAAATTTTTTCCCCGTCAAAATCTTTGAGTTTGTAAACCGATGGCGAGCGATGAAGACAATCATCCACTGTAAACAGTTCGTGCGTAAAACTCTGTTCATACTTTTTATCAAAAACACCTCTGAGTTTGGAAATTCTCACAACGTCTCCGCTTTTAAACTTCATTTTCTTTGTAGGCTTCAGTGAGGTGGCTCTGTAAAGGTTGTGAAGCACCTGCCTTTGAGTTTCCATGTCTACTTCAGCGGGGGGCATTTTGATGGATGAGTGGTAGCTATGGTTATAACCTCATACTAAACCTTGAATCACATCTATGTAGCAATGGGTGTTTTTGGCTGTGAAATATCTCCACATTCTACATTTTAGAGTCCTGTTAAATCTCTCCACAATGCTGGCCTTTACGCTGCTGGCTGTGGCAAAGTGCACAATGCTGTTTTTCTTCATGAGGGCTTCAAATTTCTTATTAAAAAATTCATTACACGCATCCGTCTGCAGTTTTTTAGGGGTCTCACCCTCTTTCAAAACTGAAGCAAAAGCTTCTGTAACATCTTTACCCGATTTGTTTTTCAGGACTCGTACATAGGCTTTCTTTGAAAATACATCTATGACGGTTAGTAGGTAATTAAAACCGCCGTTTGATTTTGACAACGCTTGCATGTCGCATAAGTCAGCTTGAAACTGTTTTAGAGACCCTGAGACAAAAACCTTATTTCTCGGAAAACAACCTCTTGCTGGTTTGTGAAGTGTGTAAGCGTCCTGTTCTGAAAGAAAATCGCGAGCCTTATCCGATTAAATTTTCTCCCCAATCTCTCGTTGTAAACTGGCTCTCAACCTTTCTACACCTCCGTAACTACCCGGATGTTTTGGTGAAAAATAAACCTTTTTCATTACCTCCTCATCTCTGACGGATGCTTTAAAAATGATTCATTTTCATCCTCATTATTTCTTTTATTACAGAAATTGTACACAATAATGCATGTGACAATAAAGCTAGTCAGATATAATGAATAAAATCTAATATTACTGTAAAAAACAGCCGTGCATACTAGTCAGATATAATGAATAAAATCTATTCACACTGTAAAAAACAACAGTGCAGTCTAGTCAAATATAAAATCTAATCGCACTGTAACAAACAGCCGTGCATTCTTGCCAAATATAATGAATAAAATCTAATCACACTGTAAAAAATAACCATGCAGTTTAATCAAATATAATGAATAACCAGTGTTTAACTACTAGAAATGTTCATAATAAAAAAAAAACAAGTTGCAAAAGAGACAGCGTGCCCCCCACAGTTCACTCCAACACCACAGCCAGTGCATCCAGGTCAGCTTCGGTCAGGCGGTCGTACACAGGAAAGATGTCTTTGTGAATGGGCATTACATTCCTGAATCCATGCAGCTGCGTCACAGCCATGGTGAACAGGATCTCAGCATCCAGCTGGAAGTCATGCAGACTGAGAAAACTTTGAAGAGCCGTTATCAGCTTAGGTGTTAAAACCCTGCGAATAATGGCCATTTAGTGAAAATCGTAAAATAATTCATTTTCAGCTACGTAGAGACATTCGTGTTGCCGCTGACTGGGATGATCGATCTTGCATCCGTGACAGATTGTAGGTAAGAGAGCTTTGATCGCCATGTTGACCAAGTGAAGAAGCCCCATCTTCACTTTGTCCACCGTGTATTCCAAAAACACCCAGACAGGCAGACATACAGGCTCCTCAGCGGTGCTCTGGATGTCGAGGGTCTGCTGCTGCTGCTGTGATTGTTTCTACTATTGCACACTGTCCTCCCAAGCAGGTTGAGACGGAACCGGTGGCGGGTCAGGGGTTGATGTCTCTGAAGGATGCTGAGTATCAGGACTCGCAGGAGTCTCATCGATCCAGGGTCTGAA
Organism: Nothobranchius kuhntae; assembly: GCA_006942095.1. Taxonomy (NCBI): domain Eukaryota; kingdom Metazoa; phylum Chordata; class Actinopteri; order Cyprinodontiformes; family Nothobranchiidae; genus Nothobranchius; species Nothobranchius kuhntae. The sequence goes on along the minus strand of SSNQ01034587.1, from coordinate 1,213,889 downwards.
TGGTGATTTAGCAGAGACGATCTTCGGAACCTCCATGATCGTGGGGAGCCGTGGGAAGTTATCCTCCGGAAAGCATGACGGTGGTGGCGGTGAAGTGGGGCGTGGACTGCCGTTGTACTTCGGAGGTGATGAAGCGGCTAGCACCCAGCTTGGTTGCGGGGAAAAGCTGTCCGGGGTCCATAATTCATCAAGGGTCGACTGAGTGTAGAAACCCATCATGCTGATGCGATAGATCGTCGGGGATGAAACGGTTTCTAGCTGGAAGCTCTTTATAAGTAGTGATGAGGGGCATGGTTTGATGATGATGCGTTCGCCACTCCTCCTCCTCCTCCTCCTCCACCTCTTCTTCCTCCTCCTCCTCCCCCTCCTGCTCCTCCTCGTCCTCCTTCTCCTCCTGAGACGAGGCTTAGAATTCCAGCATTTTGCGCACTGTCAGAATGTCTTTCCAGCAGTGGCTGGTACGAAAAAGTGAAGTGATACGATCCGCCACTTCATCTATTTTCCTCACACCAGGCCTCGAAAGGAACAGCCTGTAAAAGGCGGTAAATACCACATTCTGCATGCACATTTTCCTGCACAAAAAATAGTTCAGATCCTCTCTCCCGGACCGAGGTATGAAAAATCCACTGCCCGTCCGCATCCTCCAACCCCTCCCATGAAGCGCTGAAATCTATCACGGCGTTCTGGATTTCATCCAGCGATGGAAGAACTTGCGGCCTGTTGCGTTTTACAGCTGGACGAGGTCTCTCACGATCATCTTTGTACACTGCGTGGAACTGCAAGGTTGAGCACTGCCCAGTCGTTGTAGGAGAGAGCCGCTGAATGTGATAAATATGGCTTGAGAGGGTTGTCCTCAGCCACATCATGGATTAGACATGGCTCCTTAGCTTCATATCTGAACTGGTACCCAAAACTACAGGTATAGCCGTAAGGTTCCAGCAGCCAGATTTGCTCCAAGGACTCTTTACCGCCAAAAGGTAGAATGTAGATTTTCGGGGAGCACCACCCCCTGCAGCTAGCTGATGGACCGCTATGGATTTTTCACAGAGCTAGGTCTGTGATAGCGGCGGCGTCTCAACGCTCTCCTCTTTCACGTCCTTCTCTTCACGGCTAGATGTTGAAGCATCGGTTGTAGACACTTCATCCATCTCCTCTTGGTTCACCATTTTCTTAGAGGTATTTCTTCGGCCTTTCACTATTCTGATACGTTGATTTTTCTCAGTCTGACCGCTGAAATGGATCAGAGCTTTTAAAGAGGCGAGCAGGGCTGAAGGGAGGGATGTGGGGTATTATGTATGAAAAGGAGGGAGTGAGAGCTCAGGGAGGGAGGGAGGGACTGTGGGAATGGAACTGGGGGCTGAGGGTAACATAAAACATATACAAAAAAAACGAGTTTTAAAACGTACAGTAACTTGACGTAAAGTGGTGCAGGGAAAACCAATTAATACATCAAAGCAAGATCATAAATATACATCATGACGTAAGGGGTCTCGGGGACTGCAATGAATAACTTCATGGGTCATTAAACAACAGTCATAAATTCATATCTTGACGTAAGGGGGTTAGGGGAGGGTCATAAAAGGTCATTAAGAGGCCATAAAGCCATAAAACTGTAAAAAGGTGTGACGGAGGGTGGTGTTTCCTACTCTCTTACACATCTTTGCCTACCCTTCTCCTGCCACATTTGGTGTGGAGTGTGGTGCCTCGGTCTGCCTGAGTGTTCGCTGCTCCTGGGTCAGGGTGTTTAATACTTTTTGACGTCTGTTTGATTGATCCCAGTGGCTGCCTGGTGGGATCTGAGTCCCTGGGCTCTATTGGGTCTCCAATGGGGCTGGTCGCCCCTGGGTCCCGGGTCTCTGGGTTCCGGGCTAGGCCGGCTTGGGGGTGGGAGGCTGTGGGCGGGTCTGTGGGCTTGCCGCTGATATCTCCCGGGACTCTGTTGGCTGCTGTTTGTGGCCCCCGGGACAATCCTCTGTTCCTCTCAAGGGGGGCAGGGGCTTTTCTGGTTACAGTCTCCCTGGGGTCCCTGTGTTCTGGGACAGCTCCTGGATCTCTGGGACTTGGAGCTCCCCCCGTCTTCTACACATCTTTGTGGGGCGGATCTGTGGCCCCTCAAACTCTACTGGACACTCTTATAGAGAAACCTTACATTTACAAGCGCATGTACACACACAGGTGCTCACATGGTGCTCTCATAAGTATGGACTTGGGCATTTTCAACACATGTCTAAAGGCTGTGGTTGGTACTAAATGCACTGTGATTTATTATTGTGTGATTGTTCAGTAAAACAATGTTGATTTTATATTTCCTCATCTGGTTGATGCAGTGATAGCTTGCTCTAGTTGTTTGTTTGTTTTTCTCTTTCTGCAGGTCTAGAAGCAGACTCTTGTTGTTGGGTAATTTTTATATTACTCCCATATTACCTCAAAGAAAGTTCAGAGCACACACAGAGGGATTAGATTGATAATTTGGTAAATTGTAATCCTGCCAACAACAAACAACAACAAATACTTTGCAGAGGGTGAGAGAAATCAAATACACACCAGAGACGGAGGTCAGTTTGCTCTCACACCGAGCCGAAACTCTGGAGCGAATTTATTTGCAAGAACACACACACACACACCAAAGAGATAAATACCCATAAATTCCTCAAAAACCCCCTTTGCCTCAGGAATCCACAGAAAACAAAAGGGATTCTTCAGATAATAGATCAACGAGTCTCTTGGTCTGGCAGGACGGCGTTCCTGCAAAAGAGACTCCCGGTCTGGCCGGTCTGGCCTCCATATAATAGAACAAAAGTACCTGAAGCAGAAAGGCTTTCCTGCAAACATTTAAATGTAAATAAGGGCAAGGTAACTGTCAGGACTCAGGTATCTCCCGGCTGACCTTCGGACCACAACTCCCGACATGCTCCTCGTGGGGAGCTCCCAGCGTGCTCCTCGCGGGGATTCCCTCCACGTCACAGCCAAGCAAGGCTATATATGGAAGACGCCGTGACCGGCTTCTCATCTCAGTCATCGTTTCTTCCTCACAGAGATACAACCAGAGAACTAATAAATCTGTTAAACGTCTCACCTTGTTCGTCTCCTTCATCCAGTCTGATCAGCCTGACAGGATGACTGAGATCCGAATTGATTCGACGGAGATCGATCGTCTCCGCCACGAGAACGTGCAGCTGCGTTCCATGGTAGATCAGCTCAACACCAAGGTGAACTCCTTGTCCGACCACACCCTGCGTCTATCCACGGCTCTCACGGCTCTCCAACAACAGGCAAACGATCAGCAGCAACAGATCGCTGCGCTCCAGCAGCCAACCCGCTCTGCTCCTAGGGAGGAGCCCCACTTCAGCCTGCCGGAGAGGTGGAACGGAGAGACGGGGAGCCCCGATGGTCTGCTCGCCACGCTGGACATGCAGTTCGAGTGCCAACCTGGACGCTACCCATCTGCGCGCTCCCGAGTGGCGCATCTCACCTCCCTGCTCTCCGGACGCGCCGCGGAGTGGGCTGCTGCGCTTTACAATTCCAAATCCCCTGCCTGCAACGACTATGCTGCGTTTGTGTCCGCTCTCCGGAAGACCTTTGTTCCCCCCAGCAGCGAAGTGGGAGCAGAGACACGCCTTCTCAAACTCCGCCAGCGAGAGCGCTCGGTGTGCGCTTATGCGTCGGAGTTTCGCACCATCTCCGCCAAGCTGCAGTGGAATGACTCCGCTCTGCGGGCCGCCTTCCTGGAGGGGCTGGCACCCTACATCCGTGATGAGTTGGCGGGAAGGGAGCTGCCTCAGACCCTGGATGAGGTGGTTGATCTGGCGCTGCGCATCGACCAGCGGGTTCTGGTTCGGCCCAAGTTATCCACGCGTCCACCCAGGACGCCGGTGCCCCGCCCTCGTTCACCCACGCCAGCTCCTGTACCCATGCTGGCGGAGGAGCCCATGCAGCTCGGCCACCTTCCCCCCGAGGAGAGACAACGACGGTGGCGCGAGGGCCTCTGTGCCTACTGTGGCTCTCCCGACCACCGACGCCTGGACTGCCCGCTACGATCGGGAAACGGGGGGCCCCACTGAGTATTGGGGTCGCTCAGTCTGGGTCTTCTTCTACCCCTGTCGCTACTAACCGTCTCCTTATTCCTGTCACCCTCCTCCATGGTGAGGCCTCACTCCACGTAAACGCATTGGTGGACTCGGGGGCCGCGGACAATTTCATGGACCTAGATCTGGCAAAACGCCTACGGATCCCCCTACAACCCCTGGAGAGAGTTATACCAGTGACCTCGGTGGACGGTAGGCCTCTCCAACCCTACCCAGTCCGAGACCGAACCCAGTCACTCCGTATGATCACCCAAGGCCACCAGGAGACCCTCCATTTCCTGGTCATTTCTGCTCCCTCTTCTCCTCTAATCCTGGGGTTCCCCTGGCTCCGTCTCCACGACCCTCATATTTCCTGGTCCCAAAACCGCCTGCTGGGCTGGGGGACCTCGTGCCAGACCCACCTCGTTCCTCCTCCATCCTCGGCGGGTCTTCCGGACGGGGGCCCCGGCTCCACACCGCCCCACCTGCCGCTGCCCTATCGGGACCTGGCCGCGGTGTTCGACAAGCGGCGCGCCACCTCCCTGCCACCTCACCGGCCATATGATATGGAGATCAAGCTGCTACCCGGAACCAGTCCTCCCCGCGGGCGCCTTTTCTCTCTCGCGCCTCCCGAGACCAAAGCGATGGAAGAATACATCGCCCAGGCCCTCCAGCAGGGGTTCATCCGACCCTCCTCCTCTCCGGGTGCCGCTGGCTTCTTCTTCGTGAAGAAAAAGGAAGGCGATCTTCGCCCCTGCATAGACTATCGGGGTCTGAACAAGATCANTGTACAAGCTCTAGGGATAACCGCACCCTGCAGAGAATTGTGACGACAAACCCATTCAAAAATGTGGGGGAGATCCACAAAGAGTGGACTGCAGCTGGAGTCAGCGCTTCAAGAACCACCACGAGGAGACTCATGAAAGACATGGGATTCAGGTGTCGCATTCCGTGTGTCAAGCCACTCTTGAACAAGAAACAGCGCA